>BQNB010136873.1:3393-17938 GCA_026074375.1 Tanacetum coccineum
TTTCTTTTGAAGATCCATTTGCAACCCAGAGGTTTGCAACCTGGAGGTAGATCTGACAACACCCAAGCGTTATTGCCCATGATAGAATCCATCTCATCATTAATTGCTTCTTTCCAAAAAGCAACATCCTGGGACTTCATTGCTTCATCAAATATTTTGGGATCACCCTCAACATTTAAGCAATATGAGTGTTGGTCATAGACCTCATCCCTTGTTCCTTCAATTAAATACAATTGAAAATTAGGTCCAAAATCCTTTGAAGTCCTATTCCTTTTGCTTCTTTTAAGCTTAGGTTCAGGTTACTGAACAACCTCTTTAGTGACCTCTTCAGGTACTACTAAACAACCAATGTATTTAGTTCCATCTTTCAGGGACATCTGACTTGGTTCAGGGACTGATGAGAATCTCTTCGTATCAAAATAGCATCCCTTGATTCAATTATTGAGTTAACTGAAATAGATTCATTAGGTTCAATAACATAGAACCTAAAAGCCTTAGAATGCTCAACATATCCAACAAAGATGCATTCAATGCCTCTTTCACCTAAAGTTTTCAGCTTTGGATCATGTATTCATACAACTGCCCTACAACCCCAAACCCTGAGGTAATTCATATTAGGTTTTCTTTTAGTCTAGAGTTCATAAGGGGTAATTTTGTTCCTTTTATTGGGAAACCTATTTAATAAATAGCAAGATGTTAACACAACTTCACCATCTTGTTCCTTTTGTTCCTGAATAGGACAACATGGAATTAACCATTTCTTTCAGTATTCTGTTTTCCTTTCAGAGATACCATCTTGTTGTGGAGTATAAGGGGCAACCGTTTCATGGATTATACCAACAGACTGGAAATACAGAGTATCAATGTACTCACCTCCCCTATCAGTCCTTAATCTTTTGATCAAAGACCCTTATTGTAATTCAACTTCAGTTTTGAACACTTTGAGTTTATCTAATACTTCATCCTTAGTATGTAATAGATAAACATAAAAAAATCTAGAAGCATCATCAATAAATGTCACAAAGTATTTCTTATTCCTTAATGAGGGAGTAGCATATAAATCACATAAATCATTGTGTATCAGCTCCAAAACTTTAATTTCACGTTTTACATTTTGAAATGGTTTCTTCGTTATTTTGGTCAGCATGCAAGTCTTACACTTTTCAGTGTCCATGTCAAAAGTTGGAATTAACCCATCCTTAGACATATCTTGCATTATCTTAAAGTGGACATGGCCTAGTCTAGCATGCCATAGGATTGAATCATCCAGTTTAGAGGTAGTCATGAAGGCTGAACCAATATTATCACTAACAATATTAAGCCTGAACATATGATTACTTAAATAACCAAAACCAATAAACATACCATGTTTGGATAAAATAAATTTATTAGATTCAATCACTTGTTTAAAACCATAGTTGTTTAAAATACAACTTGAAACTAAATTCTTTCTAATATTAGGAACATGCAAAACATTCAATAAAGAAACAATCTTTTCAGAACTAAACTTAAGATCCACACAACGACGTCCATGCACCAGGGCTGTTGACTCATTTTCCATGTGAAGAATAGATCCGTCGTTCAAAGACTCATAGGTCTTAAACCAACATCTATCTTTACACACATGAACAGTTACTCCTGAGTCAACCCACCATGCAACATCATCATCCTGCACAAAATAAGATTCAGATACATATGTGACATAATAAATCTGAAGAGATTTATTAAACATATTCTGACCTTTCAGTGAGTTGTTTGAACCACTCACTGATCCTTTTGTGCCTGATCCATTGGCTTTACCACCAATATTAACACTTTTGAAATCCATTTTAATATGACCAGATTTGCCACATTTCTAACAAGCCACCTTAGGGTTCTTGTTAGGGCCAGCCCTTGTTTTATCATGATGCTTATGGTTGCCCCTATTGTCAATGAACCAGGAGGAGTTGTTATGCTCTACCAAATTAACCACTGAAGGACTAGCAACATTGTTTCTCTTTGGCTTGTCACTATCCTGCACCCTGAGGGACTCCTCAATGCGCATATGACTGCCCAACTCAACAAGAGTTAACTCCTCCTTCTTATGTTTTAAGGTATGCTTGAAATCTTTCCAAGAAGGAGGGAGTTTATCAATGATACAAGAGACCTGTATGGCCTCATCCATGTTCATTTTATGTTGTGTAAACCTTCCAAGTATACCAAGAAGTTCATTGTATTATTCCAAGACTGGTCTTGAATCAGTCATCTTGTAATTTATGAAATTACTTACAAGAAACTTCTTACTTGATGCATCCTCGACCATATATTTGGCTTTCAAGGAATCCCATAGTTCTTTAGCAGATTCAACAAATTGATAAATATCAAATAAGGGATCAGACATACCATTGAGAATTATTCCACGACATACATAGTCATCATTCTCCCATTTGCTCTTCTTTTGGATCTGATCCAAAGTAGCATTATCCCCATCTTCAGGTATTGATGTGGTAAGTACATATACCACATTCATGGTAGAAAGAAGAAAGTGCATCTTCTTTTGCCATCTCCTGAAGTCAACCCCTTCAAACTTGTCAAGTTTGGAGAAATTAGCCACCATGTGTTGTATTGCAGCAACCATTGAGTATCACACAATAGTTTACTTTGATTGTAGGAGCTTTAGCTTCCCCAGAGAGCCTAGAACAAGGTTAAGACAATCAATGACAACAATGAAAAACCTAGCTACGTACCAAATTAATGGTTACCGGATATCACTTGGAATCGTGTGATCACTTTCCGAAGTAAACTATTCGACCCTATTGCTTGGGTATCACGAATATCTACTTGGGATAAGACCAAATATTTGTTATTGAATTAGGCACAATTCAATAACCCTTTTTTACCGTTAAGTGTTTTGGTTTTCTGTGTATTTATTCATGCATTATCATCTCCATTATATAATGGAGAAAAGTACTCTCTACTAGACCAGGAAACATGGGAAATATTAGGAGATAATATTTACCCATACTTTATTCCTTACTTTAAGTGAATAGTAAGATCAATAATACGCATGCGTATTATTAATGCAATTAACAATTGCCACTTGTACAGGTCATACCTTTAACAAGCATTGAAATTATTCCAGCGAGGTCCATCCTTCAATGACCTAAACTATCAACTAACTCTCTAGAGTATACAAGCTGAAGGTTCAAACTGAAGCAACCCGCTGATGAGTATCCTTTAGCTTATGCTGACGGATCACTCCCTGATGCTATCCTTCAGCGTAGCTGAAACCATCAGACTCGCTGATGACAACCTTCGGTCCAGAGTTACTCAATGTAGAGTGAACTCACCGAAGATCACCAAAGACCTCTTATGAATACCATTCAGCGGGTAAACCCACTAAACTCCATCAGCGACCTCTGAACTTCATCAAAGATTTAAATTTCCTTTTCCCACTATCAGAGTCAGGGTGTTCAGTGACCTATGGGTGTACACTCCGTACCTCCACTCCCATTACCCGGTATAAACTGAACCCACAATTGAACTAAATTTCTAGCACAATGCATAGGTAATAAATTTGAGTTGACTCTTACAGCTGTCTAAATACTTACGCGAGTCTTTTCTTGATTTAAAAGTTATATAATTTCCTACCTTTATATAAGATGTGAGAACTCCAGAAAACGTATCACATTAGTATATCTTTAATCTAGATTGCAAAAGCTTATCATACTTAGTTGTTGACATTATAATCCTTATTGTGCACCTAGTAAATTAATGAAAACTACACTGTCTTGAGAATCATATCGTTAGTAGCTATTACACTTAGTAGTATATATCTTTCAGTTCGTTGGATGAGGTCTTTCGTGTTCAAGTACCGTGGGGAAGGAGATGTATGTGGCTTAACCTTCGGATCCGAACCCTTTCCTTAGCGAATAGCCACCACCCGAAGATGCATGTTTACCTAGAGATGTTCTAACCCGAAACCTCTTATGAGAACATCGTGACGCTTAACCACTAGCCATCTTGGTGGTGGTTATAAATGTCTTCCAATTCTTACACTAAGCCTCGTCTATTTAAACTAAAGTCGAACTTCATAATCCTAAGTAATATTGTTATTCAGCTTATGAGGATATATAGACATTCAATCTGAAGCATACATCGATGCTAGTATGTGAAACAACAGAGAAAAATGTGATTAATTATATTATAATTTCTTTATCTATCACAACCACAGTGACACGTAGCAACCAGACTCTGCAGCCTTTAAGGAGCAACTTTAGCATCCATATTCAAGTTCTGTGAAGGCAAACATCGTTTTTATGTCCATGGCAAGCCATGAAAAAATTGATATGGTTATAGTGAAATCAAGGATATAGTGAAAGGCTATTTAACAAAGAAGTCTAACATACATTAGTTAATCAAATTATGAAACAACCCGACAACCCGAACCCGGTTCCTTATAAACTAGGGTTGTGGGTTAGTTTTTCAAGACAAAACCCAAATCAACACGACCCGATAACACTCGTTAACCTAACCGAAAACACCTCTTTAAGGTGTGTTTGTTGAAACTAGAGGTAGCAGTTAGCAGTAAGCAGTTAACATTAGGAGTTAGCAGTAGCAGTTAGCAATAGCAGTTTAATTTATAAAAGTGTTTGGTAGAATAGCTGTAACTGTTATTTTAATGTGTAAAATGACATAATGCTAAATGCTAAACGCTAAATGCTAATTCAAAGAGCATTGAGAAATTAGCGTTTTTAAAATATTATAAATGCTAACTGCTTTCTTTCAAAAGGGCTTTATAATAATAATGCTAAACACTAAATGTTAATTGCTCAAAATGGCTCTTAAACACCGTTTGCCAAACACACCCTAACTAAACCAAACTAACAATAACAACATACTTAAATTAATAGCTTACACTCCTAAAAAAAGCTTTAAAAGAAATATAACAAAAACAAATACTAATAAGATACTATTATTTTTTACGTCGTCCACTTCTATTTCTTCTTCTCCGTGCTCCCCACCTAACCATGTCATCGTCGGAATTATCCCCACTATCCCCCAACGAACTATCCCCAGTATCCCCCAACCGCTGAATTGCCTCAATTTGTATTCCCATGTTTTCCATATCCCTTGTAATAACTTCAACATACACTTCCATATCTCTAATACATGGAACCGCTACACAATGTCTAGCCAATTTTGGATATTTCTCTGCGTCCCTCACACTCTGTACTATAATTGGTAGATCCATTGTAGTGATATCATAAGATCTATCCCTAAAACTACAATTCGATACTGAACCCCATGAACCTATCAGCGCAACCTCTCCTTCTGTAGCATCACACTCTTCTGACTTCGCAGCTATCTAGTATAAATAGTAGTCGGTGCTTAACCAGCGGAACCTTACGGGTTCTATCGACATATAGAGTAGTGGTGGCAAAATAGATGGGTTGGGTTGGGTTATGGGTCTAGATGTGTTTGGGTCTAGATGGGTTTGGGTCTAGATGAGTCTTTTAAAAACATGGGTCTAGATGGGTTTGGGTCTAGATGAGTCGGGTCTAGATGGGTTGGTTCCGGGTCTAGATGGGTTTGGTACCTTATTATTTATTTTTAACGTTTGTTGTCCGTTTTCGGCGTTTTCGATCTATTTCGACCGATTTCGTCCGTTTTCGACCGCTTTCGACCATTCTCGACCGCTTTTGACCGTTACCGACCGATTTCGACAGTTTTCAACCGATTTCGGGGTTTTCGAGCGTTTTCGACCGATTTCGACAATTTTCGACGGTTTTTGACTGTTTTCGACCTATTTCGACCGTTTTCGATCGTTTTCCTTTGATTTCGAACGTTTTCCAGCGATTTCGACCAGTTTCTACTCTTTTCGACCGATTTCTAGCGTTTTTGACTAATTTCCATTGTTTTCGACCGTTTTTGACCGATTTCACTCGTTTTCGACTGATTTTGACTGTTTTCCATCGATTTCCATCGTTTTCAACCTATTTCTACTGTTTTTGACCGTTTTCGACCGATTTAGACCGTTTTAACTGATTTCAACCGTTTTTGACCGATTTCAACCGATTTCGACGGTTTTCCACCGATTTCGACCGATTTTGGCCGATTTCGACCAATTTCTATCGTTTTTATCGATTTTGACCGTTTTCCACTGATTTTGATCGTTTTCGACCGATTTCCATCGTTTTTGGTCAATTTTGACCGATTTCAACAAAGCAAAAACATATTTCAGCGTACAAAATGTATTAAAGCGTACAAACACGTATGAAAATGGATAAAAATGGTCGAAGACGTACGAAAACGGTCAAAATTAGTCGAAAACTGTCAAAATTGATTAAAATGGTCAAAATCGGTCAAAACGGTCAAAATAGATCAAAATCAATAAAAAACGGTCAAAAAGAGTCAAAATCATTCGAAATCGGACGAAAATAGTCAAAATCGGTCAAAAACGATCGAAAACTGTCTAAATCGGTCGAAAACAGTTAAAAACGAACGAAATCGGCCAAAATCGGTCAAAATCGCTCAGAAACGGTCGAAATCGGTCAAAAACAGACGAAATCGGTCGAAATCGATCAAAAATGTCCGAAACTAATCAAAATCGGTTGAAAACAGTCGAAACCGGTTAAAAACTGTTGAAATCAGTAGAAATCGGTGGAAATCAGTCAAAAACGGTGGAAAACGGTCGAAATAGGTCAAAAACAATCAAAATCGGTCGAAAACTGTCGAAATCGGTCAAAAACGGTTGAAAACAGACGAAATCGGTCCAAAACTTTCGAAATAAGTCGAAAACGTTTGAAAACGGTCGAAAACTATCGAAATCGATTGAAAACTATCGAAATTGGTCGAAATCGATGGAAAACGGACGAAACCGGTCGAAAAAGGTCGAAATCGGTCGAAAACTGTCGAAAACAGACGAAATCGGTCGAAATCTGTCAAAATCGGTCAAAATCGGTCGAAAACGGTCGAAATCGGTGGAAATCGGTCAAAAACGGTGGAAAACGGTCATAATCGGTCAAAAACGGTCGAAATAAGTCGAAAACGGTCGAAATCGGTAAAAAATGGTCGAAAACGTATAAAAAATTTAAAAACGGATGAAAAATGCTATACCCACAAGACCAAGGGAGACCCAACTAGACCCATCCCTTAAAAATATTTACCCAACTGGACCCATCTATAATATTAAGGGAAAATGCTAGACCCATCTAAACCCATCTATAAATTTAAGAGAGACCTATCTAGACCCCTTCCCTTAAAAATATTTAACCAACTAGACCCATCTAGACTCTTAGGTCTAAAATTGCCACCTCTAATTGTTACTTATCGATCTTTTTGTTTAAAATTAACATGTTTATTTCTACAATAATAAGTGAGTGAAAAAAATTTGTTAAAAGACTTCATACTAGATAATACTTTTTTGCATTTTATTTCTTATTTCTAGCTATAAGCAACGTGAGTAATAAAATTGGGGTCTAGATTATGTATGCATAACACTAACCAAGTATTTGGTGTTCAGAAACTTTTAATGAGTATCAGTGTGTTATCTTATGGATAGACTTGGAATGCTAAAAGATTTAGGGTCCGTTTGGTTTGCTCTCATGAATCACAATCGGTATAAGTTTCGGTATAAGGTGGAATGGAAATGAATATGAGTCAAGTAATCAAATCCAATATTGTTGTTTGTTTGATTATCATATTCGGGAATAGATATTATATTGTTAATAATATAGAGGTAGAAGATCGGCCCGGGAATGAAAGTTTCATATCCTACTCATGTGGTGGCTTTCAAGTATGGCAAATTTTTGTATATCATTTCTACTTTCAAAGTCATTAGATTTTAAACAAACATCATGATTGGAATGAAAATTCATTCCTTCATTGCCATTCGTGTATACCAAACGCACCCTTAAGTCACTGCTTTATTATTGTTTTGGCGTTATCCCTTATCAATCAAGCGGATTAAATTTGTGGTCTACTAAATATCTCTTATCTTTGATTGATTTCTATATGAATTGAGATAGTCTGTAAAGTATGCAAACGAGACATTTTGGTGCTTGAATCGATTTGAACTATTGTTTTTTTATTAAAGAATGTTTCCACACAAGACCAAGCGTGGTGCCGCTGCTCTTGCAAGATTGAAGGTTTATGAAGGAGTCCCAACTCCTTACAACAGAAATAATAGAATGGTCATCCTTGATGTCCTTAAGCAAGTTTTTCTTTGGGTGAAGGCTGAATTTAAGTAACATACTTTTTCAAATTAACCGATGTACGAAACCTACTTCTTTTATTCCGGATATAGCAATATACTTTCAAATACCTACCAATGTACGTAATATTGACCAAAATATGACATGTTTGACCGGTTACCACTTATAAAATTTACAGTTTGATCCTTGTTGGCAGCGTGGACTTTCACCGTTAGTCCCTTAACATTTTTTAACTAAAAAAAGTTACATAATTGTTTTTTTTAATTTTTTAACTAAATTAATTTTTAATTTTTTTTTAAATGGTTTTATACATTTTTACGTTTTCTTACGAGAAAAAAAATAATTTTTTCTCAAAAGTTAAAAAAGAAAATTTTAAAAACAACGTAATAACGTAAAAAATAATTTTTTTAAAAAGAAAAAAAATACATTTTTACGAATAATAAAGTAAAAAATAAATTTTTTAAATTTAAAAAGTACGAAAAAAATTTAATATTTTTAAAAAATATTAAGATTTTAAAAAGTGCAAAAAAAATTTAATTTTAATTTTTTTTTTACGAATAATAATGTAAAAAAAATTCGTAAAAAATTTAAAAATTTGCTAAAAAATTAATTTAGTGAATTTTTTTTTTAAAATACAATTCTGTCACTTTTTTTAGTTAAAAAATGTTAAGAGACTAACGGTGAAAGTTCACGCGGCCAACAAGGACCAAGCTGTAAATATTCTAAGTGGTAACCGGTCAAACAAGTCATATTTTGGTTAATATTACGTACATTCGTAGGTATTTGAAAGTATGTTGCGTATATCTGAAATAAAAAAAGTAGGTTGCGTACATCGGTTAATGTGAAAAAGTATGTTACCTAAATTTAGCCTTCACCCTTTTTCTTTTCACATGATTTGCTACTTTTCATGGTATGTACATTGACTGGCATCTGTTGGTGCTACTTCTTCTCATACACACTTGGTTTCGTACACTTTGCTGTTGTATTTTTGTAACAGGTATCCGTAGGAACCGGCAAGTAACAAAGTCGTTGAAGCTCTCATGGGAATATCGACCGTGTAACTCACTAAAGCTAAATTTTCTCTTTCATTAATTTGTAGAACCACCAGGTTAGTGATTACTCTGATTATACTCATTGACAACAGTTTCCTATTGTAGCACATGCTGCTGAAAACCTCGGAAAAGGGATGTTCTATGCGATTCAGAAGATAGCAGCTTTAGCAAGACAAAGGGCACAAGAGAGAGGTATACTGCATAAGTAACCGTATTATCTACATGTCGGATTCCAGAAGAAAAACTTATTATTTTAATAATCTTCATGACAATATAACTTACGCTATTTTCACACTTTAAATGGTTTGGCCACGCAGGTACACACGGCATTAATGTTTGGTTTGAAAGTGTTGGGATCATTGTCGGGGAATCGAAGAAGAGATGCGGGTTTGCCGGTGTATAGGACGTTGTATAAGGATTAGGCTAAGAACCATGATACGTTATTTAGTAGACACATTTCTGAAATCGAATCGGTAAGCATGTCGCACAGCCAAAAGTTGTTTAAGTATGCTCATTTTGTACTATAGTTTTTTTAACTTTTCATTACTTTCTCAACAATTAAATACATTAGCTACTAAGCCCATAAGCTATTAAAGTTAATCTTATAAAGCTAATTAAAGTTTGCTGTTGGTTTGGAATTTTTACCATCCATTTTGATCTACTTACGTTTAATATCTGCAGGATATTGAGCCGGCTAAGGGAGCAGGAAGATTGAACTCTTGAATGAGAATAAAGATTGGATGGAAAACGATGTGGTTGAAAATAAAGATTGGATGGTAAACCTCTTTATTTTTTCTAATTTGTTGATGTTTGATAGCATATAGAACGATTAGCATTATCCCGAAGTAGTTACATTTAGTTATTAAATGTGGTTACATGCCTTCACATTGAATTACATTTAGTGATTATATGTCGTGTGATCATTTCTTATGAATTGGATTTCTTATGAATTGAATTACATTTAGTGATTACATTAAGTGTTTTTAATTTGTTTGTAGTGAACTTTGATATACCCTGTTTTGTTGCGCAAAAGGAGCGGATGGTTGATCGTGCGAGTTTCTCGGTTCAGGAGTTTCTGCTATCGCGTCTGAAACGTGGATTTATCTGTGTTGCATTTACCAGGTGTCTTTTATATGTCTGAAAATGACTAAAAGATTGTTTGTTAGTAGATTGCACAACACTTTCTTGGCTATCATAGTATCATGATTCAGTGATTGTAATTTTTTCAGATGCATAAGTATTTTGTAGCTGATATGTTATCTGAGTTAAAGCAATGTCTACAAAAGGTTACAAAAGCGTTCAACACCATGCATTTGTTGATATTGTTTCCCACCGCAGTAAAATGCATTTTCACTTTAAAATGAAAAATACATTGTTTTATTACAAAGTACAAAGCACTATTCTGAAACGTTATCTGAGTTAATGCAAATGTCTTACAATTGTGCATGGGAAGGAGAAGGGGGGGGGGGGGAGATGTGCATCTATGAGGTAATTGAGTTAACGACCACTATGCAGTTCGATAGAGTTTGTTGTTCCTCCTCCTGATACCCCAGCCATCTTCCCCATATCTGTACGTTTCACAGCAACAAGCACTTTTAGAACATGAAGGTGTATGTCGTGCACCCAAACCCACAGGCGACCCATTCCACCGTCAACAACAACGACGCTTACCCATCGTCCCGAAGCGAAGCGCTGGCCGACCTCCCAAGAAGTCCTCAGCAAAAGCTAAGCCCAATCACATCTCCGTGGCCATTCTATAAGTGGGGTATTGATATCGCTGGACCTTTTCCGGAAGGGCCTGGAAAAGTCAAATTTCTGATCGTAGCTATTGACTACTTCACAAAGTGGATTGAAGCAAAACCAGTGGCGACCATCACTGGCAACCAAATCAAAAAATTCGTGTGGGATAACATCGTTTGTAGATTTGGACTCCCAGGAGAAATCATCTCGGATAATGGAAAACAATTCCAAGACAATCCGTTCAAGGACTGGTGCGAGAAATTATGTATCCGCCAACATTTTGCTTCTGTTAAGCATCCACAAACCAATGGTTTAGTGGAAAGGGCAAACCGTAGTCTTGGAGAAGGGATAAAAGCTAGGTTGGACGAAAGGAGCAAAAACTGGATGGAAGAACTTCCTCATGTTCTATGGGCACACCGCACAATGATTAAATCTAGTAACGGAGACACCCCATTCTCGTTAACATACGAAACGAAAGCCGTCATCCCAGCAAAAATCGGCATGCCCACACTAAGGACAGCGGAAGTAGACTTAGTATAAAATGATGAAGCCCTGGAAATCAGCATTGACCTACTGGAGGAGCGAAGAGAGCAAGCAGCAATTCGAGAAGCAAAAAGCAAAGCAAAGATGGAAAGGTATTACAACTCCAAAGTCCGCAGTACAAGCTTTAAACCAGGAGACTTGGTATACCGCAACAACGATGCAAGCCGTGCGGAAGACACAGGAAAGCTAGGACCAAAATGGGAAGGACCATATGAGGTCACGGAAGCACTTGGAAAGGGCGCATACAAGTTAAGAGACCGTGACGGGAAGCAACTCCCACGGACTTGGAATATCAGCAACCTTAAGAAGTGTTATGTTCACAAAATGTAAGCAATCCACCCACGCGGACTCCGCGGTGGGGGTAATGCAGTCCAATCTATCTTATTTATGCATTGTAATGTTTTCTTTTTTGAAACTTTAAATAAAAAGTGGAGCCTAGCTACCTTCACAACTTTTACTTTAAATTCTTGTTATTTACTTTGAAAAATTATTATATTTGTGATTAAGACGCGCACGCAATAGGGCACGACCCAATTAATGTTACTCCGTATAACAAAAGGATGAGTAACCTAACAATTCACTCAAAAGTATATAAGAGGCATTGCAAGCCTAATACTGGAAAAAATGTTCCATGAACGTTTCACTAAGCCTATCATCACAAGTGCACAATAGTGATATTCAAAGATAGCAGGGAGAATAACCAACAAATATTCAAATAAAGACTATCAAAATAAAAATATTATCATATTAAAAGAGATAGCAAAGTCATGGTTAAGTACTACGACATTCAAAAAGCATACAAGTATGAGTTTCCGCACACAAAAAGGTCCAAAGTGACCGCGGCATATAACGGATGAAACACTTAGAATAAACTATACAAACATACAGGGGCTATAACAAAAAGGTCGCATACGACCAAGTCTAGGCATTATAACAAGCCAATAAGAAATTATCAGCTCCGCATCATCAACATTCAGAAAAGGATCAACATCCGCACTAGCATTTCCTTGATCCTTCGCATGTGCAATTTCGTAATCATCCATGGAAATAGGTGGGATAGTGCTTGCGGAAGCAAGGGTCACAGATAAAGCAGTAGTAATATCAGGAGCAACACTAGAAGTACCCCCCGTGCCTTCCAAAGCCGCAACAGACAAAGGCTTAGAGAACGAAACAAAAACGTCATGAAGAGTTGATCTGTTGTTAGCAATGTTTTCTCTAATCCTTTAAACTCGGCCATGGGAAACATCTAGATAAAGTGATAAGGCTCTGGCACCAATAACAGTTTGATCCGGCGAATGATGAACAGGAACCATTAGCTAGTCAACATGAGGCTGTGAATCGTTCAAACATAAACTTTCCGCAAGAGCTTCATCTAAATGGAGAAGGTCCATTACAGTTTCGACACTTGCATCTTTGTTGGACTGCAGCTAAGCAAGCAAGGAGAAGTTCACATTCTGGACCTCTTGCAAAGCAGAAGTGAAATCATCCTCCTCAAAAGGATTAAACGCAGCAACATCTGCAAGAACTCTACCTTCCTGGCCATGAGTAATTCCGACAGCTAATCCATCTTGCATGCCTTTCTCAATGGCCTTGCTGATAGCCGCCCCAAGGGCAGAAAGATACTCCAGAGAGTTAAGACACTCAAACACAGCAAGCTTTATGCCATAGATAAGAAGCCACCTACGCCAAACAATGGCAGTCAAGAGATGAGGATAGAACATTTCTTCCAAGTGCAGGCACGTCTCAATAAAATCAGCATCCAACTTGTTAAATTTCTCATGCACAACCGCCATCTGTTCATCCTGGAACTTCTCAAGCTGACTCATACAATTCTCATACACCACAACTTTTTCCTGAAGTCAGCCAAAAGAAGTTTCCAACTCACGCACCTGCAAATTATGTTGAAATATGAAGATAAGAAAATAAAAAAAAGAGAAAGAAAAAACTTAAGTATAAAGACATATACCTGATCAGCAAGCCTGTCATTTTGTAACTTAACAGTTGTGACCATAACATCCGAATCAGCAGCCTCTTGCTCTCTGACTTTCACCGTAGATGCAAGATCTACTACTTTCACATCCAACACACCCTTCTCCTTCTCAAGGGCAGTATTGCGCTCCTTCAAAGACTTTATCTCATCCTGGAGAGATTTCTCAACAACTTCGAATTTAGAAGCTTCAGCACTGAGATAGAGGGCCTCCGTGGCTTCCGTTTCCTTCACAAGCAACTACGCTTTCAGACTTCTAATCTCCTCATCCCTAGCCTTCAGCAATGAATATTTCTCTTCCACAACAGAACACAATCTCCTTTTTTCTCTAATATTGAACTCAACACGCATTCTCACTTCAGCACTAAGCGACATTTGGCGAGCAGCTCCTACATTGAATTTCGTGAACCTTGGAGGAGTAGTAATGGTTCGAAGATTAGCCCTGGCCATGAAGTCAGATTGATTCCCATCGTCTCGCTCTGGTGTCACGGACACAGAAGAAGTAATAAAGGGTAAGGTAGGTAAGGCCGCAATTTCAACCTCAGGATTTAACACAGCTCCAACAAGTAATATCTGGAGTGCAGACTTAGATTTACTAGCAACAGATGGCCCAGTTGAAGTTACATGATCTTCCCTTAACTTCTTAGGAGGGTGTGAAGGTTCACCAGCATCAGAAACGACCGTTTTCCTTTTCCTTTAACGCTTTGGTTGCACAGGAGCCGCGTCTTCAGCAACAATCTCCGCAGTTGCACTAACTTGCGGAATATCAACACCATGCTCACCACTCACAGAATCACCCCGCTCCGTGCGACTACCGCTACCTCCTTCATCAAAAAGCTTCTCCACACTTGCTTCTAGCTTGCTTGAGGATTGAGCGGGAGCAACCGGTAAAAGCGGAACAACATGCCGCACAATGGTGTCCAACAACTTTGGTTCACCCTTCGCACGCTGATCCGTCCAAACTACACCTTAAAATATATATAATATATAATAAAATATAGAATATATGTAGTAAGAATAGTCTAGAA
>BQNB010136874.1:1951-17938 GCA_026074375.1 Tanacetum coccineum
TGCTTTTTCTTTGTTGCTTATTGTAGCTTTTTAGCCATTCTTCTCAGTAGTATAAGCCACTAAGCCATAAGGGTCCTTTTGCTAGCTTATTTTTAAGCTAAAAAAGTCCATCTTTGCCTTTTGGCTTATCAGTTTTGGCCAAAAGGCTCATTTGCTTATTTAAGCTTATCTGCTTATTGCCCCTGCTTATTTAGATGTATTTCAGCTTATTAGGTTATATTAAGCGCAATTTAGCTTATTTCTTTTAGACTAGGGCTTATCTGAGCTTATTTGCAGTTTAGGTTTAAAAGATTTAAGTGTTATAGCTTTTTAAGATTTCTGTCCTTTTTAGCTTAATTTAGCTTAAACTCTTTGCTTATTTTTGTTTATTTATGCTTATTAGGTATAGCTTTTTAGTTATTTTTAGCTTATTAGCCCTTCTCTTAGCTTAATAGTGTAAAAAAGCCCAAACAGTTAGCATTTTAAGCCCTTAAGAGTAAAAAGCATTTATGTCTTATTTAGCTTATTTTAGTGCTTATTTGTGGTTTATAAAAAAGGTTGTTTTACAAAAATTGCTTATTTGTTGCATTTATAAAAAGTTATAAAAAATGGAATTTGCAAAAACATTTGGGAGTAGGGGAAGCCCCGGGTGAGCAAGGCTCGAACCCGGGACCTCAACCCCACACCCAAACGTTTTACACACACCCCCCTCTACCACTCGCCCTTGGGACTTTTTCAGTTTTACTTTGCACAATTTATTCTTTATAGTAGTTTTAGGTAGTTTAGCTTATTAACTATTTTCAGCTTATTTCACAGCTTATTCGATAAGCTGTTTTCACAAGCTTATTTTTCTTAGATTCCTCTCTTTTCAAGCTACTTTTCATGATTTTTCCAGTTTTTTTATAAATAGTTTAGTATTTTTAAACATTTAATATCATTAAAATCGTTTTTAATTCATAAAAAAGTCGAAAAATATATAATTCTTTTTTAGAAAATTTTCTTTTAACATTTAGAACCTAGGAAAATTAGATTTGTTTTCGTAGGGTTAAAATTGCAAAATTTTGATTTTTAAAGAACGGGATTGAATCCCGTTCACGTTTTTAGAGTTTTTAAGCCCTTATCACCTTCGTTTTTAGTCTAGTTTTCTTTGTCCTAGCTTTTTAGTTAATTAAGACTTATAAAAACCAAAAAGATCATCTTAGGACTTAATTTTGATAATTTAGGGTTTTTAGATCCCGTTTAGGATTCACGTTTTGCGTTTTTAGTCAAAATTTGTCTTCCCTCAAGTTTTTTTAAGTTTTTGCCATAATTTTCCCGTAGTTTTAGATAACCAATCATAATCTTGTTCCATTCAAGCATCGATTCTCATAACGACTCTCGGCTTTCAATTGCATTCCTCGTTGGAGAAATGACCCGGGAATTATACTCCCGAATTACTATAATTATGATTTTTTGATTCTTACCCCTCTTATATTTATATATTTATATAAGTATTTTATATTTATATATATTATATATTTTAAAGGCGTGAGTCAACATTGATCACAAAGAAAGGTTTGAATTCTGAGGACCGTCCTGATATCATATCATGAGTGTTTAAAATTAAGCTTGACTATCTTGTGAAGGAGCAAAAGGATGACCATACATTTGGATGTGTCGATGGAGGTAATCACCTTATTCAATTTTTGCACAATAATCTATTTGTACATTGTTTTAATTATTTATATTGATGTCAATCTGATAAAATGATGTATTATTTTCACTAGTTGTTTACACCATTGAATTTCAAAAGAGAGGTCTTCCGCATTGCCACATATTACTATGGCTTAAACCTCAAGATAAGTTAACGACAACAGGAAAGATAGATCATTATATATCAGAAAAAATTCTGAATAAAGACGAGGATCCTCAATTGTATCAGCTTGTCACAGATCATATGATGCATGGCCCGTGCTGTGCTAAAAATCCCACCTGTCCTTGCATGGTTGATTTCAAATGTACCAAGAAGTTTCCTAAACAGTTTAACGAGTTAACTGTGATTGATGAAAGTGTTATGGAATATATAAAAGAAGAAATGATGGCGCTACTATTAAGAAAAACGGGACAGATTTGCACAACGGTTATGTAGTGCCTTACACTCCAGGATTACTAAGACGATACCAGGCTCATATAAATGTAGAATGTTGCAACCAGGTTGGTTCCATGAAATATTTATTTAAGTATATAAACAAGGGACCTGATAGGGTGACTGAAACTATAGACGGAGAAGAGGTTAATGAGATTAAGGATTACTTAAATTGTAGATATCTTTCATCCTGTAAAGCAGCTTGGCGCATCTATGAATTTGACATTCATTATAGGATTACATATGTTGAATGGATACCGTTTCATTTAAAAGATGAACAACATGTCATATTTGATGCGACCGAAAGAATTGATTACGCGGTTGACAAGTCATCCATTAATGAAACAAAATTTGAAAGTTGGATGCAACTAAATTAGACCGATACTTTTGCACGGAGTCTGGTCTATGTTGAGATACCTAGATATTTTGTATGGAATCAGAAACATAGAGTTTGGACACGGAGAAAACAAGTTAAAAGCTTAGGACGGATACATCACGTCCCGCCGTCGTGGGGTGAACTATATTACTTACGCGCTATTCTAAACAAAGTCAGAGGTCCTATGGAATAGGATGAATTAAAGAAGGTTGATAATTTAGGGTTTTTAGGTCCCGTTTAGGATTCCCGTTTTGCGTTTTTAGTCAAAATTTATCTTCCCTTAAGTGTTTTTAAGTTTTTGCCTTAGTTTTCTCGTAGTTTTAGATAACCAATCATAATCTTGTTCCATTCAAGCATCGATTCTCATAACGACTCTCGGCTTTCAATTGCATTCCTCGTTGGGAAAACGACATGGGAATCATACTCCCGGATTACTATAATTGTGATTTTTTGATTCTTACCCCCTTATATTTATATATTTATATAAATATTTTATATTTATATATATTATATATTTTAAAGCCGTGAGTCAACATTGATCAATTTTTGGCGCTGCTGCCGGGGAGGATTTCTTACGATTGTTGAAGCCGTTTGCAAATTTTTGTTTGAAGATCCTTCCGAGTGAAGTTATTTTGTTTATTTTCTTATAAAAAAATACAAAAAGATTTTTATTTTATTTAGTATATATATAATATAAAAAAACCGAAAATATAAAAACATTATCCATAAAAAGAAATAAATTTTTTTTACCAAGTTGGTAAAAGAACACCAACATATAATACTTTCAACTGAAGTATTATCCATTAATAAGTTCCCGAACCAAAGATCAAAAACTTACCTTTTGTGTCTCTCGCGAGGTACGACTCACCTTTGAAAGTTAAACAAACTCCTTTGTGCGTTTTTCTTTGAAGAGTTACCGAGAAGCGAGTTGATATTAGGTTTAAGTGTCTTATCTCATTATCCATATTTAAAATTTATTGTGAATACATTGTTGAAAAACCAAAAAAATCAAAAAAATAAAAAACCAAAAAAATTAGTATAAATTTTCTTTTTACATTTTAGTGCATGCGCACTCGTTCTCAATCTCGTAATTCTAACCGTCAACAACAACAAGTCAATCCGACTTTTGTTGAACCATTTAATCTTGTGGAACCAATTGAAAATCAAGCTCCTCTCGTAGTTACGATGGACGATACTCGTACTATGGCTCAATTGCTCGAAGCAACCACCGTGGGTTACGAGGATGCCATCGTTGTGCCCGAAATCACAGCAGAAAAATTTGAGCTTATTACGAATGGTGGTAGACAGGATGTAGTGAACTCAACGATAAATGCTTCGTATCTGTGGGAAAAATGCATTGTTTTGAGGTTAACGATTAACATGCGGTTGGGATCTGGATCAACACAATCCGAAAAAAAAAGAAATCCAAGATTTTACGGACTCGATATTAGACATTGGCAATGGAAAAGCTGGTGGTATGAATGATGGCCAATCTACTGTCGTGTTTCCAGATGACATGTTGATTCAGGAGACCGATTATGATGTTGGTACGATCATTGATGATACATACCCTGATTTGCTACGAAACCTATGGAATCCTTCTTTTTTCTAGGAAAAATCAATCCTTGCTCCAACCCATGAAATGGTCGATATTATAAATCAACGAATGCTAACTATGCTTATAGGTGATGAGAAGGAGTATGAATCTTTAGATTCTGTTTGCTTGGCTGATGACGATTCTAATTTTGATGACTCGATATACACTACAGAGTTCCTCAACGGTCTAAGGATGTCCGGTATGCCCCACCATAACATTAAGTTAAAGATAGGCACTCCTATAATGTTGATGTGCAACATTGATCAAAAAGTCGGGCTGTGCAATGGAACAAGGCTCCAGGTATTAAGATTGGGAAACAACATTACCGAAGCTAAAATCATATCCGGTGGTAGTGTTGGTAAAATATGTGCAATTCCGCGTATGGTTATTAGCCCGACCGATACAAAGATGCCGTCAAGAGAATAACGCAGTTTATCCTATTAAAGTTTGTTTTGCTATGACCATTAATAAAAGCCAATGACATACTTTGTCACATGTTCGTAGAACTATAAATACATTTGAGTGAATCTAACCTTTATATCAATATAATTAAACACTTAAACATTTTCGCAGGTTGGGTTGTTTTTAAGAAGACCCGTATTTTCACATGGACAATTATATGTTGCCGTATCAAGAGTAAAGAGCAAGAAAGGATTAAAGGTGTTTTGTTGCGACAAAGATGGGAATTATTCAAATTCAACTACAAATATTGTTTACAAAGAAGTGTTAATTCGTATTTGAATTTTACTACCTTTTTTGTATGTTAAGAATGTTTGGTTGATATCAAGTTTTTGTATGCATAATAATATTTTGTAGTTTCTAAAACTCATCCCGTTTCATTTTGTAATTTATCTATTTATATCCTTTTCAAATGATATAAACAAAACATACACGTAAGATTTTTTATGTAGTAAAAAGAAGCTAATTCGCCCATCGGGCGGGTTATGACACTAGTTTCTAAAATATACGACACTTTATATTTTAAATAGTATGGTTTTATTTATGTCAACCTCTCATATTCTTGCTACTTTTTTTATTGTACAAATTCAGCTTAGCTAAAAAAATTACAGTGCGAATTTTTGTAATTATGAGAGGAAAAATATTATGCAACACCTTTCCGAAGATCTTAAGTTTGTCCCTAGACTTACCTAAAGGCTAAGTCACCCTTTTGAGTATTAAAAGCTGGTTACAGACTAGCATAAAGGCCTCAGGTTTCTTGATCTTTACATAGCGAGTATTGAGAGCAATAACTCTTTTTGTAGGCGGCTTGTCAACGTGACAAGCTTTATTTTATTTTTTAAGTTATAAAAAGATTTATTAACCCGGTGTTGCGGCAACAATAAATCGGTATTATAAGCAAATTTAAACATAGTTTATATATACAACTTATAAAGAGTGAATCTACATTCTCGAAATTCTTTAGTCTTGAATCTTGAAAGAGATAAAAAAATAACAAAATCCATAAATCCTCAAATTTTTAAATATTGTTTAAACTTCAAATTTTTCGTTTATAACCCAACTTTTTTCTCGCAATGATTACAAATTGAACCCATAACTTTTTTTTGATATTGTATTGCAAGTTTAGATTGCTCGCAATAAGAGGAAAAACACTTGGTCGGTCTATCTATGAGGATTAGTCCCACTCGGTCTCTTTTATCGAACATTGGCCATGATGACGCGTCCTCTAGAGACGAAATAAAGAAGAGGGTCGTCAGGCGTCTAGAGATGAAATGGAGAAGAGGGTCGTCAGGCGACCCTTTAATGTCTTGTTTGTGTGTAGATTTTATTTAAAATGTATTTTTTTTGTGGGGTGATTTTATGGGGTTCTTCTCTTTGGTTATAACTAAGTTGTACGAATAAGTCCTAAGAGGGAGAATTCAAATGTGACAGTGAAAATGCGTTCTCGCGGGGGCACTTAATCTTTATGAGCAACCTTGAAAAGCTATATAGCTTGTAGACATCAAAAAGAATTGCCTTTCATATCAGTTGAGACATCGAATAATATTAAATTTAAAATATATATATAACTTATACACATGACTTAATTCAGTGGTGGTTCAAGGGTAAAGCTAGGGCTTTAGGCCCGCTAATTTTTTAAGGCCCCGAATTTCGTAGAATCTTGTATATATATATATATATATATATATATATATATATATATATAATATATAAAAATATATAATATAATAAATATAAATATATAACATGAGGCATTTTAACTATTTTATGCCACTCATAATGTCATGTCAGCCTGGTTGCCATGTCCATTAACTTTTTATTTTATTTTGATATTTACAATGCTAGAAAATAATATCTCTGTATATACTGTTTTGATTTGAATTATTTTGCCATACATAATCACCAGTCGACTTTATATTCGTTTTGATTCACAGATCAAATTTGGTTACAATTATATGGAGTGTATGATCCGAGTCTTGGTTTACTAACTATGTATCTTCTTCTCCAAACCCTAACGTTGAAATTGTGGTTTTAATTTTTTTAGGTAATATGTATACCAGAAGTTGTGCATCTCTTCTTCTAAAAACTCTAATCAACCACGTAAAAAGGGTATTTATCTTATTCTGAAAACCCTAATGATGAAAATATGTTGTCTTTCTCATGAAGTTATTTAATATTGTGAATAATTTATTTATGAATTTGATAGTAAAGTTTTTATGTTTCTGTCACAGCTATGATCTTTATTCTTTGGAATACGTCTAAAGGTACTTTTGGTTTTTAAATTTTATGTACACTTATCAATGTTGAAAAACATTATTGCTATCAAGTGGTTCAGTGAATGAATGCGTTATTGAAAATATTGATTCAACTTTCAGCTTTCCTATTGCAGCTTGCTGCTTTTTCTTAATGATTGTTTTGGTTGCAGCCCGGTCTGTAGATGTATGAATAAGATTTTTTATTGTAATATCTATCCATGCAGTAGCCGTCATGTTGTCATCCGTTGGAAAAATGTTTAACTGTTGTGTCTTGGGCTGTGACACAACTGAGTTATTTTGCAGCATATGATAACTAATGTTTCTGTCAGGAGGAAACAAAGTAAGACCTCTGAACTCATCATGTACCTACCATTGCGATGGTTGAAACATATAACCATATTGCTTCTTATTCAACTCCAATTTATATATGCAGCTCTTGATTTAAGTCACGATGTACACTAATTCATTTAGTAAATACTACTCCGTATACTACTTAAATAACCACTTGAAAGAATGATTCGCTGAAAATATTACTTTACATTCTTGATGCAGGAGCTTGCTTATTCAAAACGATACAGGTTTGCTTAATTTTATTTCCACTTTCTCTTTATCTCTAAATACATCATGTCATTAGATTGAGTAAACATGTGCCTTTGGAGTTGAATTATCACTCTTTTTTTCTTCAGAATTTCTAAATTTCACTAATGTTGATGATGACCATGCTTGTGATTACATGCCTAATGTGGAAGCAACACGGGTTATTGACAACAGTGGATGGTCTTCTCGTACAAAGTATGTGCGTATATGTACATAAGCTCTATAGTTTTTAGCCTATATTTCATCCATAAGTTCTATATATATTGCGGTTAAACACGTATAATAAAGACTTGCTATATAATAGCAATTTATAAATGCATATACTTGCCGAAAAGACCCGCTAATTAATATTACCCGTTTGATATGTAACCTAACATGCTCAGCTTGACCCATCTGTTTGGCATACAAAACTTAAAAGAATAGTCTATTGCTTAAATGAATGTCCTCATATACAATTATATTTCTAATCAAGCAGTGACTCTGCTGGTTATTTGTTATGTGGATGATATGAATGTCTCATGTCTATCATGTATATGGTGCAGTTGTATATGTCATTTCTTGGTGTTCGTAAGATATAAAATATATATTTTGGATTCGATAGTCGAATTTATAAGGCGAAAGTTGTTGGTTTTTGTATCTAGCATTGACGTTTGATTTAAATTTAAGGCAAGTAGAAAAGATAGGAAGTTTTGTTCTAGAGTAAGTGACCAGTCAACATCGGATAGAATTAGTTTGTTGGACCATTTTGAACCCTTCTAGACGATTTGTTTTTGTGTATCTAAGAATATTTAATCCCATTCTGGTAAAACCAAACACCCATTTAGCTCATATAGTTAACAAGAGCCTATGTTCTTTTGTGTGTGTGTGTAACTATATATATATATATAGGTATTTAATATTTGTTGTAAAAGTGTGGAGGTTTAAATAAAGGGTAAGGTTTTTAGCAAGTTTGACAAAGACAAAAAGTAAAAGTTGAAATTTCTAAAATAAATTTTTATAGAATCCTCAGGGTAAAATATGGAAATATTTGAGCTATAATGGACACGTAGACGAGAAGTAAGCTAAACGACAGCTTAGAATTTAATAAGACGTAGAATTTACTGAATCGGGTAAATAGTAAAAATAAAATTTTACTAAAGGTGAAATAGAATAAAATAAGATTATATTATTTACCTGAATTTTATGAATCTCACAATACATATGTAGAAAACATACATATTTATTTATATGTGCAATTTATGCATGTTTCTTATAAGTTATATTCTTCTAATACGCACACCATTATTATAGGTCGCGGGTGAGACGTTGTCGCCGTCCTTTCTATGTTGAATTTCTCTTTCGATACTTCTACTTACAGTGAGTTCATAACCCCACCTTTTCTCTTTTAATGGTTTTCATAAACTGTTTTCGGGATGAGAATACATGCTCGTTTTACTAAGTAAACTTATTGATTTCTACTACTTAAGTGTTACATGACTATTTTTACTAAAGCTTTTACTTACTTACTACATGACTTCTAATACATGTGTGATACATGGTTGTTTACTTATAAACTTATTAAAGCTTGATTTGCATACTACATGATTTGAGATCATTGAATACCTATATATGAAACCGTGAGTTTTGAAAACATTATTTGTTTTAAATGGGACACAAGTATTTAAAAACCGTATGATATGCCTGATATTATTGTCTAAGTGTCGCTACTGCCATTTAAGTCCCCTCTGAATCATGAACCGTTAATTGCTAATGTAGCAAACGTGAGTGTTATGGATAGATCTATTGGGACTGACAATCCCCGTCCGGGTAATTTAAACCATGTGCCCTGTCAAACAGACGCATTTAACATTTGTAGAATTTTCTAGGATGTTAGGCAGGACATCCTACCATGTGGGGAATCACCATTGCATTGATTGCAATACTTGTTAAGCTCGGTGTCATGAGCTTAGCGTAATAATAGTTGTTTCGACATATGAATACGTTTCATTCTCGCCTTGTTATTTAAATCTTGTGGTCCACTACTGAACATTATTTGATTTATTGAATCACTACTTGGATTTCAGAAATAATACTTTGAAATGTTGTAACGCTACTTTTTTTACTGAAATATTACTTGAATTATTTCAATATTGCTTTTACTTAAACCTGTGAATTCACCAACATTATTGTTGACGTTTTGCATGTATTTTCTCAGGTTATTATTTTTCTAGCTGAGCACTAGGAGCATTTGAGTCGTGCGGATACATATTTTTGAAGGCTTTATAATTGAGTACCATTCGACAAACGTTCTAAAAATGTTTTCTATTGCATTGTAAATAGGACCTGTTGTAACTCTGATATTTTATAAAAATTATCGAATGGTTGACTTTTCAAAACGTCTCACTTAGAGTCATTTTCTGTAACTTGTACTTTATGCTATGAAGTAGCACCCCAAGTGGTATTCCGCTGCGTTGTGATTTTGGGAGTGTTATAGAGTGGTATCAAAGCACTGGTTATAGAGAACTGAGTCGTTTTCAAAACCTGGACTATAACAGTTTTTTTTCGAAAAATTTTAAGAGTCTTTCACCGTTGTTCGATATCCGCGCGCGCATGCTCTCTGATCCCTTATAAGCTATCTTTTACATCTCTACTACTATTACATGAATAATGAGTATTTAACACTTGGCTACGATTTCGCTCTCTTACATCTATCTTATGACGTCTTACTATTTACCTTATATCGGTCAGTTATGTAAATATTGACCACTCCGAAGTGCTAACCAAAGCCTAAATGTGAAATCATCTACGTAACGATAATTACTTACATGTACGTCTTAATGAGTTCGTTTACTTCAATATATTGTGAGCGGTGCGGTGATCTCTGAATCATTTACGTGACTTTACTTTATTCCCTTTTGATAATATTGAAATTCGGCGTAGTTTATCAATTCCTCTGGTTATTTTACCATTCGACTCCGAGTTTGAGCACTCTTCTTATGCTTTTGAATCGCATATGTTGTTTCGTAATCCATCATTTTGAAGTCTTCTAGTTGATGGGAGTACGACTTTAACTTTTCACCTCGGATCATGCCGTCTTTTGGCACTTGCCTTTGGAACGCAAGTGACTGACGTCTCATTATTCTTTTCGTTACTCCTTATGATTTTGAAGAATCATGTCGCCAAGGAGACTCCCTCTTCTCAACGTAACATTTTTTTGATCTCGTGTTTTGTTGTGACAATGCTTAAGTAGGCTAATTTATGATTATCTTATTAAAATGAATTGGGACGCCTCTTCATTTGAATAAGGAAAATATAAATCGCCGAACCATAAATTTCTAAGTCTTATTTACATGGATTGGGATGCCTTTGGATGTAAATAACGATTTGTAAATGAGTGGGCTTAAGTGTATGGCATTCGTACGAATAACTCTCTTTCGATTTGTAATACGTTTGTACGAATAATTCCTTTTCTTCGTTCATCTAATCATTATCGTTATTACCTTCAAACGAATGAGTCTTTAGACTCCTTTCGTTTTCGGTAATTTGATGCATTCATTAGCCCAAATGTGTATCCGACATGGCGTGCGCTCTTTTAACAAGACATAACGTCGCAACGAATCATTCATTGTCTTACTCTTCAGTCGCTATCATCATTGCTTCGTACAAATGCTATGTGAACTTACTTCCCGACCCGTAATATGTTCATTGGATTGTCCGAAATGTGGAAACCAACGTGTATAATGAGATTGGAGCACCGGGACAGCCTCCCTGGAAGCGGGAAGCCGTAACATCCCCCGCTCGCAATTTAGGTCAATATTTAACCCGAGCTCTAATTCTATTTCAAATTTTTATAGAACTTATTATTTTTGTGTTCTAGCCGATTTAGTGAAAAATCGTCGTTTCTAGCTATTTTTCGCAGTCGGGCTTAGAAGTGTCGCCGTAAAGCGTTTAAAATTTGAAAATCTCATATTTTACTCCGAAGCTTAATTATTGTTATTTTAGTATTCTTCGACTTTTTCCGCGTTTTTGCTGAAACCGCATCAAAATAATGTTTTTACATTTAATAATAAGATAACTAAACGTTTAAGCCCAAAAATTTTATAGTCCAAAATATATATATATATATATATATATATTATAGATAGATATATATATATTATACGATATATATTATATATATATAGATAATATATATATAAGAAACCCAGTAAGCCCCATGGCCTATGGGCCGGTTGATTGTTTAAGTTTTCATACTAATAAAATATACAATGATAATATATTCAAATAGAGAAAATAAGAAAATTTTCGTAGAAAATGCACTCTAAAAGATAAATATATAATATATAATACTAAATTTGAAGTCGGGAAGTAGGATCCCCGGTCGTTTCTTCCCCTCCCCAACGACTTGTGCAATTGAAACCACGTTTTAGTTCGGATTATGATTTGAATAAGAGAAATGATATTTTTGAGTTCCTATAACTACTAAATAAAAACAACAATGAACAATTAAAAGCTATTAAACACTTAAACAAATTAACGGGAGCAATTAAAAGCGACAAATAAGCAAATACACTAAAATTAACTCCTAAAAATTTAACTAAATTTCTAAACCTAAAATAGGACAAAAAAAATTTAGAAAAAGAAAAATATTTTTTTGATTATTTTTGAATTTATTATGAATTAAAAACTCTTTTAATCTAATTAAATTCGAAAAAATAGCAAATTGAGTACTAAAAATTTAGAAAAATGATTTTTAAACTTAGAATAGTCTAAAATAACATAAAAACTCAGAAAACTATTTTTAACTATTTTAAAAATTAAAATCCTACTTTTAAACTTAAATTTAAAACCTCAAAAATAAAAATTAAAATCTAAAAGTGGTGAAAATAATTTCTCTTAATGTAAACCTAAAGCTACTTTTTATAAATCTAAAAACTATTTTTTTTGTAATTTTTTGAAACTTTTTTCTATTTTTTTATGTATTTTCTAAGATTAAAACTTTCGAAAAATGATAAAATTTAATCTACATGATGGAAAATTACGAAAAATTCAGGAAAAATCAAAAATGTAATAAATATTACTAGAAAATTTAAAGAAACAACTCAGCTTATTGAATAAGCTGAGAAAAGGGCTTATAAGGCTACGGATTATTGAAAATTAGTAAAAGGAAAATGTGTATAAAGATTAAAAAGAAAGGGAGGTTGACGGATGAGCTATTGTAGCATGATGGTCTAGAGTGTGTGTTGTGAGTGGGAGGTCGTGGATATTGAAATTTAAAGAAGACTAATTTTTAAGCAACTTTAAAACTGCACTTTTGGTCTGAAAATGAAAAATAAGCACTGAAACAGCTTATGAATAAGTTGTTCACAGGAAGTGAGCTTTTGAGCTCACTTTTGCTAAAACACTTGCACTAAGCTCAAAATAAGCTCAAACCTAAATTCAAAAGATGTTCCTAACAGCTTAAATTGTCTAGAAGCTGATTCTAACAAACTCACTTAACCACTAATTCTTTAAGCTAGCTGAAATTGAGGAAGAAATAAGCAAACTCAGGCACTAGTTTAAAAGGCTTTAAAAATCTAATAAGCTAAAAAGTTAAATAAGCTATAAGATAACCTAAGCTTTTGAAAACTAGGCTACCTACATATAAGCAATGAAAACAAATCATAAAATCAGGTACTATAAGCTAAAATTCCTAATTAAGAAGCTAAAATCTAGACACTACTGTTTTTGGTTTTTTTGAGTTTTTGATGAATTTTTAAGCTAGGTTTACCTAAGAAAATAAGTTATTAATGAAAAGCAAGACTAAATCTATATTAACCTATATTAAAACTACTACCTACTTGGATTTAAAGGCTTAAAAACTATTTAAACTATCTTAAATGGCAAAGAGAAAAACAACAGTACTAACTGCTGTTAGTACTGCTGGTTCAAATGGCAAAGCCACAAAAACCAATGTGCAGGTTACCTTAAGGGTAGACCTACACAACACACTCATATTGAGTGTGTTTGAGCTAACTACAAATGCAAACCAAGCATGAAAGGCTTGGTTCAATTTTTTATCAAACAAAACTTAAGGAGAAATCTCCCCTGGTGCAGGTTCACTCCAAATAAGCTCTAACTTTCTAATTTTTGAAATCTAACTTCTGAAAACCCTTTTTAAACTGATCTTTAGTCACTTAAAAGCTGATTTAAACAATAAACAAAGCTCACTTTGACTTTAAGAGGTCAAAGTGAGTTATACCAAACACTCCTTTAAAATTTTGACAGATTCAAAAGAGCTTATGAGATTAAAATCTAACAAACTAAACCTTGATACCAGACTTCAAACAGCTTAAATCAATCTTAATAAACATGATTAAACAACTAAATAAGCCAAAATCTAAGATCTACAACTAATGCTACTTATATTTTTGGTTTTTATGAAATTTTAGACAGAAATTGAAACTACTAAAATCTATAATACTTAAACTAAAACAGATGATGAATAGGCACTAATTATCATTATAAATCACAAATAAGCAATAAGAAAGCAGATAAGCACAATTAATAAGCAAATAAGCAAATTTAAGCAATTGTTAAGCTAAAATTAAAGGACAAGGGAATTAAAGGAAGACTTACTTGAAGCTTTAGCTAAACAAAAGCTATTATGAGCTTATCTACTAGCTCTGGCTTATTTATAATAAGACTGTAATAGTCCATGGGGGTCCTTCCATATTTGACTCCCCTTTCTTAAGCTTTTAATCCAAATAAGACAAGGTATTAAACTAGTTTTATGATTTAAGTAGATTTAGACTGAATTAAGCTCAATTTCAGCTTAGAGACTGAAAGAGCTGAACAAGAGCTTTTAGGAGCTTATGAGTAACAATAGCTTAATATTTGAGAGTTAAATGAGAGCTTATAAGTGAGATTAAAAGAGCTTATGACACAATAAAACTGAATTTCATTAACAAAAGAAACTGATTACATTACTTTAAAAAGAAATTACAAAACATTTAAAGAAAATTACATTTAGCCAAAACGAAATTTTAAGCTACCCTAAAAGCTACTAAAAACTAGATGTGTGTGTGAGTGTGAGGTGTGTGTATTTATAGCACTCATCTAAAGCTTCTAGGCCTTGCTTAATGCCTACGCTCCAATCAATCATAGCCAATCATTTTCCCAATCATTGGAGGAGTGATTACATCCGTTGGATCACTAAATGACCTCACACGGATTGCCAAGCTGGCAATCCGTTTGAGGCTCACTTGTGCTTGTTGTGTTAGTACAATTAGTGTAAATTCTCTGTCCTTGGTGTGTTACTTTCATGTCCCGCATAGCATTCCCTCTTGGGTTTCCACCAATAAGAATGCTTGAGTGACGTTTATCCCTGCCATGGTGTACTTGAACACCTGAATTATCATTCTTGACCCTTAATTATAAAAAGCCCTTTGATTTGACCCCTAGGTAAATCAGTGAAGACGGTGAACAGTGAAAATGACTTTTCGCGCGTTTTTACTTATAAGGGTGTTTGTTTGACTTTGTTTGACCCGGGGGTAAAAAGGGGTATTGGCAACATAGTCATTGTTTTTTTTGTGTAGCCAAAAGTCCTAGTATAAAATAACTTTTTGGAATTTGGCAAAAAGAGCCCCTGGACTTTATATAAAAAGAGGTTATAGATTTAGGTTTGGCCGGGTTTTTGGGAAATGGGCTTGGATTTTTAGTTTTTATTGTTTTCCCCCTCCGGTAAGGTTTGGAGGTTTTAGCCCAATGAGGTTGGGACCATTTGTGTAACTTTAAAACTTGAGGATTTGAATTTTGTGATTTTGATTTTGTCCTTTTGTGATTGACTTCTGTTGAACTGAAATTAGTGCAAATTCTCTGTCCTTGGTGTGTTACTTTCATGTCCCGCGTGGCATTCCCTCTTGGGTTTCCACCAATGAGAATGCTTGAGTGACGTTTGTCCCTGCCATGGTGTACTTGAACCCTTGAATTATCATTCTTGACCCTTAATTATAAAAAGCCCTTTGATTTGACCCCTAGGTAATTAGGCCATTTTAGGTATTAACTGATATGTGTATTTTACACTTATCAAAATTCCCCAAACTAAACGATTGTGTGTCCTCACGCAATATTACATGCCTTATAACCAAATACCTCAAAACCTCCCCAAACTAAATCTTTGAAAAGTAGCAAAGATTTTGTTGAAAAAGCTAGGAGATCACAAGTTATAAAACACCCGAATTCCCATTTTCAAAACTTCTTTTCTTTTTATAATTTTTCTTAATAATTAACTACCTAACTACAACTCATTCTTGTGTTGACATAATGTATTGTTTTCATTACCTCATTGGTAACTTTAAGGATCATAGAACAAAAAGCACAATTAGGTGTCTAAAAGATAACTTCATCATTCCCAATTTTTCACTTTTCCCATGCTAAGCTTAAAAATAAGATCACCGTTAAGTACGAGCTAAAATGCTAAGACTACTTATAATTACAACTTGTGAATTTCTCTTCCCGACATAAATCATATATTTAAGTGTGTGTGTTCAGATTAATTTTAACCATTAAATCCACATATTTAGATAGTTGAAATCCGACCAAGCTTTACACATGGGACTTTTGGGCTAATATGTTAATC
>BQNB010136875.1:0-17938 GCA_026074375.1 Tanacetum coccineum
TGAAGGAAAATGTTCCATGGAGAGACTGACGAGACATTACTTGAAAGAAGTAGTCTCAAGGCATGGAGTGCCGGTCTCTATCATTTCTAACCAAGATGGCAGATTTACATCGCATTGCTGGCAGTCGCTCCATAAAGCTTTGGGTACTCGTTTGGATATAAGTACGGCTTACCATTCGCAGACTGATGGTCAAAGCGTGAGAGCCATTCAAACTCTTAAAGACATATTACGCCCTTGCGTAATAGATTTTAGAAATGGTTGGGATAAACATTTACCGCCAGTAGAATTCTCATACAACAACAGTTATCATACTAGCATCAAGGTTGCACCATTTGAAGCACTCTATGGTCGCAAGTGTCGATCACCTATTTGTTGGGCCAAGGTCGGAGATGATCACCTCACTGGCCCGAAAATCATTCATGAAACTATCGAGAAGATCATACAAATTAAAAGCAGAATTTAAGCCGATGTGAGGCGTAAACCTCTAGAATTTCAAGTAAGAGACTGATGTGGCGTTATGTGGTGTATATTTTTATGATTCAAGTTTTAAATTTATATTTTGCCGACTTAACCAAAAACAACACTTTAACGGGCAGTGTACCCGGTCGGTGGTAGATTCGTGGTAAGTAGGGTGTCGAACACTTAAAGCGAGGTTGAATCTCTTAATTTATTTATATCTTGGTTATCTAATCTAAGTTAGTTCTAATCTAAGTCAAACCTATGCTAATCCTACGTTAGTTCTACTCCTAATTCTAACAGCTAAAAGGGGGGTTTCAGCATGAGAAACTGGCACAGGTTTGGTTGGTGACTACAATCAATTCAAGACACTTTAACCCATGCAAGCAAATTAACAGAAGATAAAAGAGCGGTCAAGCCTTATAATAGAAAACTGTATTAGCCATCATTAATCCGATTAGAAGTTGGTTTGTTTATTCAGTGCAATGATTACTTATCTCGAGGTGGTATATCATTCTTAGACTTAGGCGGGACTTCTTCCTAAGACCTAGACACATTAATTCTGTCACAATTAAAGCATCCGCATAAAGCATCCTTATTTGCTGATTATAATCTATCTTAGGGATTAAAGCAATGGTGATCTTGTTAAACCCTAGCTCATAGAGACTTTACCCACTTACTGCTTAACGGCGATTTATACACTAGTAGTCCACTAACCTAATCTTTACCAATTAATTAGAACGTACTCGTTGATCCCAAGGGTCACCTACCGGTCCAACTAAGCTCACAATCTAAAGGCAAAGACAGGTTGTTAATCGTGATCCTATTGGTCTAGATGTATTAATCACTATATGGAGAGCTATCCTGGCATCTAGATTACTTGGTCCGTATCACTAGATCCAGTTGAATGATAGGTCGCATATTAAAGCACATAAACAAGTATAAACTGATAAACATAAACAAGCATACAATGATAAATCAAGCAATCAAGATATAAACAAAACCAAACATTTAGATCTACATAATAATGGCTAATACCCGAAGGTATTAGCCTTCAAACATCATAATTAATACAAGAGTAATGGCTTAGCCAAGGTAAACTAACCAAGTTAGCGAATGATACCAAAAACTGAACGAATACAAAAGTATAAGAAATTACACGTTGTATCCTATGGATTAGAATGTGTTGCAAGCCCTCTTCTGCTCTTTTTCTCCTCTGAAAATTAACTTTTGCGGTTTAGGTATCGAGAATATGATTTAGCACAATTAAAACTCGTTTTTGAGTTTTCTATTTATAGGGTCTGGAGTCGGTTCGATACGGCGTATCCAATATCTTGGATACGGCGTATTGGGGGTTTCTTGGAGTAGGGACCACGTTTGATATCTTCCAAAATATTCACATACTATATCTCCAATACGGCGTATTGGTCTTCTCTGGATACGGCGTATTAGTCTTGTTTCCATTGTGGTCTTTTGGTGAGTGTAGGCACAGATACGCTGTATCTTTCTTAATGGATACGGCGTATTGGTTGTCAGAACTGTAATCTTAAAAACATCTTCGTTTAAGCTCTAAAATGCTTGCCTTTTATTCAAGTTTCACCAAGTACTCTATAATTACTGCAATTCTCAGATACAAACGATTAAGTAATAATTCTTTGCTATAATCATACAAAATAGGTCAATTACTTGGGATAAATGATGCTATAAAATAGACGTTATTTGATGTCATCAACACTCATATTTTTGTGGAATTTGGGTAAACATTTAGAAATTGATAAGGTTAAATCCTCTCAATATCTAATAAGGGTTATTGTGTGCGGGTTATGTAACATGTAATTTCACATAAGTATGCTTGATTTTTGTTAAATTTAAGCATAATTTAAGCATTTTATGTGAAAAATAAGACACGTATACATTCTAATTCCCATCCCCCACTTGAATTATACAACGTCCTTATTGTATAGATAAAACATTAAAAACGAGAATTAAAAAGAATTAGAATGATAAACTCCCTTGATATTTTGCTGGGTGGATTCTCCAAGTTGAGTTTGTAAGCAAGATTGTGTTAAACAACCGTCTTGAGATTTCAAGACTCCAACACTTCTAGATTTTCAGATTGTAGATACTTCACCAACATCGTTAATTTCTTTGTAGCGAGGTCCTATGCAAAATATAGGAAAAACATGCAAAATCCTATCTCGGGTATCTACGGTTAATTAAATAAGCCCCCAAAACTTGTAAATCATTAAATGTAAAACGTGGGGCTATGAACTCACCTCGAGTGATGAAATAATCCAAGTATAACAGAAAATGCGTCACAATAATGACCGAATGCAACCTAATTAAATATTGTTCGTATAAGTACTTAAGCACTTTGAATAACAATACGCGGTATATAATTCTATATAGCTACATCACCATCTAATTGTAATTTGAAATCATATTTATAAAGTTATAACGTATATAAATACTCTTTTTTTAGTAAAAATGACGTAACTTTATCTGTTTTATAGTCGTTTCTTACGTTTCTCATGTCCATGCTTTCGATTAAGAACAGTTTATCACAATATTACATTTTCATATTTTAAACCTACTGGTGAACAGTACTTTTTACTATTCAAATACTTTTATAAAATTAATCGTTGTAATCTCGTAAACGTCGTATTTTATTCGTTTTAACTACGTTTTTAGTGATTCTTTCGAGTACGTCTTCGTTATTAAAAGTTCTATCGAATTAATGATGTTTTCAAAATAAATATATCTGATGTGAACAGTAACTTTTATAAAAAAACTATTTTTATAATAGTATTTATTATCGTAAACTTGCGTAATTCATAACTCTTTCGTTATTGATCTAAAAATTATGATTCTTAATATTTTGGAATCATAAAAATAATTACTATCTAAGAAAAATAACCATTTTTATATATTAGAAGTGAAACTTAAATTTTTTTATAAAATTTCTTATATAAACGCGTTTATTATCGCGTAACTTGTAAATTACGTATCTCCTTCGACATGGACAGGTAAAGACTACATGTTCAAGGAGGAAACACATAAAGCTCGTGATGTATTCCTGGAGAACATATCTTTGGTAGTTAGCGTGACATATTCGTGATGAACGTCACACTAACTACCAAACATATGTTCTCCACAAACATGCCATGCGCTCATAAGCGTTATGCTAACTACCAAACATGTGTTTTCCATAAACATGTCACATGATTTCATTCGGTAAAAAAAAGACTACAAAACTATAAGGATACTTCGGTAAAAAAATATATAATATGGTTACCTTTTTTAATAAGTACACTTAACAAACAAAAACAATAGGTACACTCCCAACATCAACGTCGATACTTTGAGTTCGCGTGTCCCTTCCCATAAGGTTTAGCATTTGCTCTTTTAGCAAAACTTCAACATACAAAAACTCATGCATAGTCATTGTTGTATCACAAGGGACACACTTTTTTCTCTTTTATTTTACTGACTATTTGTAAATCTCAAGTTTTAACATAAACTAGCACTTTTCATAAGAAACGCTTCTATAGCGTTCTTCTGCTTGCAAGGGTTCCTTTTTAACTTTATTGAAGTCTTATGTGTTCCTATATATTCTGCCTCGACATTTATATAAAGGTGTGGGTTGTGTCATAAAAAAATAGCATGAACAAAAGATGGCAAACGAGGTGAAAGTTGCATAAAATTTATCTATTATGCATAAAACTATCTAAATCATTTTACTTGAAAAATCAGATCGTTGATGAAATAATATAATTACAAAAAAATGACTAAATAGATTCAACAATAAAGATTTTTAGCCTAACACGACCACCCATTTCGACCGGTACAAAGTTACTCATTTTGAACTGTTGGCGAGCGTGTCACACGCCATTTTAATTTGCCAAATCTATAGTACTTAATATCGAAGGAATGCTTACTAATTGCAGCATGAAAATGCCCAAGATAGAATGAAGGCCTCTTTGTAAAGACAGGTTTTTTTCCCATTCTAAAACCCTCATAGCCATTTCTTCATCCCCGATTAACTCTAGGATTGTTGCACCCTGATTTACAAACCAAAAATGTTTTAAGGTTTTGATTATAAAATTTTTATTTGAAGCGTGTATAATAATGAATTACAAAGATTTATTTAGGTAACATATGAAATTACTATTTCGATCAGCCGGTGTAAATTTTTTCAAAACTGATTGACCATACACGAGTTGCCACACCATGATTCATATGAAAAGTTTACGCGATTTAACTAAAATATGAAAAGTTATAAATTATACTTGTAATAATTATATAACACTTACTTGACGTAAACTTTTACTTGTTTGATGCCCGTTTACGTTGAATGTCGATTTTTAGTTTACGCGATTTAACTAAACGATGAAAATTAAAAGTAAACGTGTAAAACCCTAAAAATAAATAATGGAATGTGTTGAGTTGTAAAATGACCTGAAAATGTGAAATGTTACAGTCTCCCCTTGTTAGAAGAGCCTTGTCCCCAAGGCTCAAGTCGCAACACTTGACGAAGGTACGGGTTTAGTAAAGAGAAGCGGATACTTCTTTTGAAATTTGTCTTCACGTTCCCATGTGAACGCATGACACCTTCTAGAGTTCCACCGAACCTTGAAAATCGGGATACAGCTTTGCTTCAACCATTTGATTTCTCAATCCATGATTTTTATGGGTTCCTCCACAAAATGAAGCTTATCATCAATCTGAAGTCCATCCAATGGAACGGCTAATGGTTCGTCGGAATAACATTTCTTCAAGTTGGATACTTGAAACATACTGTGAACCCTGCTCAACTCTTGTGGAAGCTCTAGCTTGTAAGAAACGGCTCCAAACTTTTCTAACACCTTGAAGGGTCCAACATACCTAAGGTTTAGCTTTCCCCATTTGCCAAAACGTACGACCCCTTTCCAAGGTGAAACCTTAAGCATAACTCTATCCCCAACTTGAAATTCCATCGGCTTACGCTTTAAATCGGCGTAACTCTTCTGTCGGCCACGAGCGGCTTGCATCCTTTGTTTGATTTGAATGATCTTCTCGGTTGTCTCTTGAACCATTTATGGACCGGTGAGTTGAACTTCTGTAACCTCAGCCCAACAAACAGGTGAACGACACTTTCGACCGTAAAGTACCTCAAATGGTGCAGCCTTGATGCTAGCGTGATAACTATTGTTATATGAAACTCAACTAATGGAAAATGTTTAACCCAACCATTTCCAAAGTCGATCACACAAGCACGTAGCATATCCTTAAGAGTTTGAATAGTCCTCTCGCTTTGTCCTTTAGTTTGTGGGTGGTATGCGGTACTCATATCCAAGCTAGTACCCAAGGCCTTCTGAAGTGACCTTCAAAATTTTGATGTGAATCTACTATCACGATCACAAATGATTGAGACGGGTATCCCATGCCTCGTGACTACCTCCTTGAGATACATTCTTGCCAATTTCTCTATGGGATCAGTTTCCCTCATTGGTAAGAAGAGTGCAGACTTAGTAAGTCGGTCTACAATCACCCAAATTGTGTCATAACCTTGTGACAACTTAGGAAGCTTCGTGACAAAATCCATAGTGATATTATCCCACTTCCATTGAGGTATCTCGGGTTGTACCAACAAACCCGATGGCCTTTTGTGTTAAGCCTTGACCTTAGAACATGTCAAACATTTGCGAACATAGGTGGCGATGTCAGCCTTCTTTATCAGGCCCCAATATTGCTTCTTCTGTCCTGATACATTCTTGTCAGAAATCCCAGATGTATAGGGTATTGTTGGGACACCCCAGACAATGCGGACAAATCGGTGAATGAAACTAATGATCCCCAATCATAACACCAAGATTAAACAAAATAGAGAAAACTACATTGCATAAACTTCTAAGTGCTATAAAGGACATCAACCTCAAACAAAACTCGAGTGATGTTTGGACTTAAAAGACTTCAAGGATCTTTAGGGGTTACTTACTGCCTCAGGTTAAACATTTATGAAATTTGCTAAGTAATTGTACTGTAGTATTAAAGGTTACCTCACTGCTAGTTACTACTGTTAGTATAAATTTGTACTATTAGTATAAAAAAGGTTTACTGCTATTAGGTTAAAGTTTAAGGACTTGCTCAGAGTTGAAGGACTAAAAATATATAGCTAAGTAGTTAGTTGTGCTAGTAGGTAATGTTAAGACCTGCTAGTTACAATTTACTTACTGTGAGTTTAATATTATGTATGCTAGTTATAATGTTTACTAACTGCTTATGTTTATCAGTACTAGCTGGTACAAAAGTTTATTGCTTGTGTGGATTACAAATGCTAGAAGGACTTATACTGCCAAAAAGGATAAAAGCGATTAAAGAGATAAAGATTTGTTTTGGGGAACTTAGAATACCTGTGAGATTAAATGTATTGAGATATTTTTGTTACAATATTATTTTAACATAAATGTATTTGTTTAAGAGATTAGTTTATGTTAAGATAGATTATGATATCTTAAGAAATGTTAACTTTGTAAGCCGGACTGGACTCCTTAGTCTATAATAGGAGGCCATAGTGCATTAGTGTTGAGATATAAGTTCATTAAGTTTTCATAGTTGTCAAGTGATCAGAAAAAGCTTCAAGGTTGTGAAAACCTAGTATTTAGCGAAGGAGTACTCGTATTATTGATCTAATTAATATTTAGGGAGCGTTTTGGTTATATCTTTGTTTATACAAGATTATGTTTTATTATAATACTTCTAGGTTATTACAGGTGTAGATTCCCGCATTACACTTTCGTATACAAAACAAAGTTTATTACAAACAAGTATTTGGATTTATCCAATGGTAACTTAAACTTAGAACAACCTAAAGAATCGATCAAGGATGGATCAACAAAGTGGTATCAGGGAGCTTGCTTTGAGAAACTTTGATTCTAGATGACTTTAGGAGTTTGAATCCTACACACAGTGGAAACTACTGTAAAGATTTCCTACTCAAAAACTACGGTGGAGTATGAGATTGTGGGTAATAAGAATTAAATAGTACTTTCAAATACAAGGACTTTTTATGCTCTAAGGGATGTCATAGAAAATGATAAATTTCCATGAGTGTCTGTACAAATACTACACGAAGAAAATGGTTTACTTACAGTTACAAAGTTTTTTGTGCCTGTAACTGCTGGAAAGAAAAAGGACTAAATAGAAAGGGAACGACTGTGAGAGGCCAAAGCTTGCTACCTCATTGCTCTCCCAATGAACATCAACTCCATTCAGTCAGTCCCTGATGCTAAATCAATGTTTTTCTGCCATTGAAACACGATTTTGGGGGTATGAAGGCAATAGGAAAAAATCAGGAAGTCACTTTTGAAGCAAACCGTTATGAAATTTTTGTGCAACAAGCGCACTAGTCTCTTGACTCTATATTTAACCAGGCTTCAAAAGATTGTCAGTAGGCTTGCAATCTTGGGTGTGGTCATCGCTCAAGAAGACTTGAATTCAAATTTTTTGAGCAGCTTACCCTGAGTGGAACACTATGTTGTTGTTTTTTTAAGGATTGAAAAAACTTGAAAGTTGATTTTAAATGAGCATTGATGAAATTGTTACAACAACTTTAAGAATTGTTGAAACAAAAAGGTAAAGATATCTATTGGTGCAAGTGTGGTGCCAAAAACTTGGCCTTTATGACTGCTCCAAGACAACTAGCAGTACTATGATGTTAAACATGCTAGTCCTCAGGTTGTTACTTGTGATTAAGTTGATAATGGTTTGTGTATTTGCATTCTTGCGTTGAGAATTTCCTATTGGTTTGATCTCCTACATCTGGGGACCTTAGGAAGCAAATTCGTGAAGATGATTTGAAAGCAATGGATTTAAAGTGGCAGCTCTTCTTTTGCTAAGTATGGAGGCAAAAGATGGTTTACTTACTATGAAGGACATGCAAGGAAAGATTTCTTAAAAACTTTATGATATTGCTAGGTATGATAATCAAGGTGGAGTGTTTCAATGTCATAAGAAAGGGACACTTTGCCAGGGAGTGTAGAGCACCAAGAAGCAAGGAAGGTTAGTTCAAAAATCAAGACAACACCAGAAAACAAGGAAACAATGAAGACACATCCTTAAAGGCAATGTTGCCTATAAATGATGTAGGTTTTAACTAGAGTGACATGGCAGAAGAACATGTTCAGACAAACATGGCTCTAATGGCGTTTTCAGACTCAGAGGTATACAATGATAAAACTTGCTCTAAAACTTGTTTGAAAAACTTTGAAACTCTTAAGAAATATGTGTTGTGATGGATTTATTGTTTCGTCTTAATCAAAACTGGAATATACAAGCAACTACATATAAAAGAGGTTTAGCAACTCTAGAAGAACAACTTATCACTTATAGAAAGAATGAGGTTCTCTTTAGTGAGGAAGTTGCAGTTCTTAAAAGAGAAGTAGCTTGCAAAGACTATGAAATAAATGTGCTTAAAAGTGAGTTTGAAAAAGTTAAGCAAGAAAAAGAGGGCATTGAATTTTAAACAATTTAAGAAAAATTGTAAGGCCTCAAAAAGATTTTAGACCAATTGTTAGAAGTTAGATAAACTGACAAAAGTCAAAAAGGTTTTGGGGTTTATAGTGCAAAAGTTCTCCACCTAATCTTTAATCTATAATTAGACCTAAACAAGCTTGGATCTGGTCCATATTCTTGGTCCTTGGATGAATTCAAAGGAGCTCGAATTTAAAGGTTATGGTACTAAGAATTTAGTAAGCAAGAGTCTACTATTTTGTGATAAAGGAATAGATGATTCTAAGTGAAAACGTTTGATGGGATCTTGGTAAAAGAACAAGTTATCAAAAGGAACAAAAAGTAGCCTTTGTGAAATCTTCACTTAATGTTGTAAAGTAAAAAAATATTTTTTCCTATTGATAAGAAAGGTGTAGGAAAGTCTGTCAAACCTATTAAAATCAGGAAACAAAAAACCTTTTTAAAAAAAGTCGTTAGGTATGTTGCGATGGTATAGATCACATAACCTCCTAAGGGGACAATCAAATGAATTGGGATTATGGGGGAAGAAGTCCAATAAACTAGGAAGTGAGTTTGTAATGTATAACAAAGCTTGCTTTATTTGTGGGAGTTTTAATCATGTACAAGCTCATGCAAATACCATTAAAGGGAAGGGATGGTATATGGGAATTACATATATACGGGTGAAACTTCAAACTATACTACCAAAAAGAAACTCAATCCAATGCTCAAAGGACATTGGTTTCCAAGGAGCAGTTTTAATGAAAGACCTGGTTCTAAAAGCTTTTAATATGCCAGGACATTTTTTACTGATCATCCACAAATCTATAGTTTTTTGTGCGCTAAAACCAATTCTAAGTTTTTCAAAACCAGCACAATTCAACTGTAAGAAAGACCCTTTTCAAAACTAAAACAAGGCATTATATAACACAAAAGGGTTTACACAAGCAAGTAATACTGCTAGACCAAAAAGTAGTTAAAAAACTGCCCGGGCCCACAATTCTACACAGTTGTTTAATGCTGGTTAGGTTAATCAGGGAAAATGCTGTAAAGGCCTCAGCATGTTGTGGTTTAGAGAAAACTACCAAAATTGATAGTGTAGTGGATCAATCACCTTCAGAAAACAATAATACATTGATGCACGAGGGCAGGATCCATGTCATTGATGGCTTGTGGGTCCCCAAAGAATCTAATTTCCCTTATTTTTTATGCAGGGCAAGCCACAACCAAGGATGGACAAACAGGATTTGTTGCAGTGGATGATAAGTCACATGACTGGGAACATAGCTTAAATCTCTTCAGATTTAAGGGGAATTTGATCGGTGGTTTATGTGCATTTGGAGGAGGAGCATTATGGTCGTAGAATGTTTGAGGGAGGGCCCAATGATGGTTTGTATTTGCATTAGTAAAAGAAAGACTGAATGGAACATATTACCATCTGGACAAAAAGTGTCAAAACATTATAGGAAATCAATAAGAGGTTCGGGCACTTAAGGTTACTCAGTTTGTGGCTCCCTCTGAAAATGGTTGGTGATTGAGGCTTGTCCATAAAGGAGTGGGTGACAAGAATGAAAGGGCTGGCCACACTGCTTCTAGTTAGAAGCAGGAGCAGGACAAGTGTTACATCAAATAAAGAACCCTAATCCATGGGCAACACTTAATGGATCAAGTCCTTAGGGAATTGATTCAGGTAGTGGTCCCAGGTGCCAAGATACCATATTGGGGGATGTGGATGCTTAAACTAGGTTTGAGACTACATCTAAATAGGTCCTATTGATCCAAACCTCTATCATGAGGTGTACACACTGAAAGGGGGGAGGTACAGTCTGAAAAATTATTGAAAATTGATGGACCTTTGTAACAAACTATCAAATAGGTTGCATATAAAAAACAGACGGAGTTGATTTTGGTGAACAAAAGAATTGAGTGATTAAGTGAGCTTAAAATAGAAAGAGAGATGTCGTGAATAAAGAACAGAAAATGAGTGATTATGTGGAAGCACTAAAGAATTGAGAGATATTGCGAGCATACAAAAAACCGAAAGAGAGCTGTGAGAAGGAAACCAAATTGATGATAGAAGTCCTGTTTTGAAAGAAATGAGTTAGTGGTGGTACTAAAACTTAATGTTGTAGTTCTTTAGGTTAATGGGTTACTCTACTACTGTTAGGCATAAACTTTGTGCATGTCAGGTTAAGTTATGTTGTTAGGCCTTAATTTAGGTGCTGCTGTTCAAGTTAATGTTTTGCTAAGGGTGATTTCTATAAATTACTTCGATTCAGGGTTTCAATTCAATTCTTTATTCGTTTTCAATCATTCAAACACTTCTATAACCATAAAAACCCTAAAACCTCCAATTTATATCTTTGATCATCAAATAATCACACACAATGTCAATACCCTAACGTTTGCTTGATACTCACAACATGTCGCTTTTCTTAGAAAAAAAAAAAACCAGCTGAAAAAGTGATGAATTTCATGAGATTATTGATTTTCTGAAATTGTAATCAGATTCGTTTTGCATTGAATTGATCAAATCCACAATCTACACATCTTGCATTTCAACAGTTCTAGGCAAAACCGCAAGGGACAAAAACAGTTAATGGTTTGTATGTTAGATACAAGCCCCTAATGATAAAAAAAAGAAAGCTAATCATCACGGAGATAAGCATTAGGGATGTGTATCGTTTCTTATTTGAGGACTGGCAGGAGGTACGATTGCTTGCCTAATGCTAACCTATTTTTGAAGAATGGCCACAGATGAAGGTATGAAATAAAACGTCTCAAAAAGGCTTAACTTTTATAAAGCTTTTCTTTTCTCTATAGTGGAAAGTTCTCTTAATTCTACTATGAATACACAAATGCCATAGTGCCAAAAATCACTGCATTGATTGAATCAGGTAGTACAAATGGCTTTATTTAATCATAATTGCTTTGCCTACAAACCAAAGATTTAATCTATCTAAGTACATTTTTGATGCTATGGTGAAACACTTAGATGGAGGGGTTAAGTTTCTAATGTATCCATGATTTCTACAAGTTTTCATTAACCAACAACTTGGTGATATCTCCACAACAATAAGATGATTTATGTTCAAAACCCTTCACACACAAAGAAAATCTTTGCCATAATCGATAAGAGACGGGAAAGGATTTTTCTTGGGAGGATAACAACCTTGGTTTGAAACAACAATGGATGGTTCGACCTACTTCAAGATAAGGTTGTTGGTTAAGATTCAGGTAATTCCTGGTGATTCTCTTCAAACCAAACAATGTTCCTTCTCAAAACCAATCATCCTCTAGTTTCTACAGAGAAAACAGTCCAGGGAGGAAAACCATAAGAAGGACACTGTAGGTTAATCAAAGGAGGGAGACACAACCTGATGGCCAATGTTCCTAACCTTCTAATGTTCAACCTCTCAGTGGTGGAGAATAGCATTGTGGGTGCAAAATTTCCGCGAATTGAGGGTGGGGGTGTTCTATTTTGCTTTACTTTAAATAGCGTTATTGATTTATAGACATTGCAAAAGGAGCGCAATGCTCAAGCAAAAAAAGAGATTGCTGAATTTACAACAATGCAAGGACGGGTCCACGTGGTTGGAAAGGGCAAATCGGACATACCTAGATCTCTATACGAGTTTGAACCATGACTAATTAGAATGTTAGGTAGGTCTCCAGGCTCCCGGAGTTGAATCCATCTAAAGATTCAGGAAACGAGTTTGCGCCACCGTTGATCATGAAGATGCATCCTAAACAGGGACGAGGGACATTATTGGAAAAGGTCATTTTGATAAAGGATGCTGGAGGATTCTTTAGGTGGATCGATCTACCCTGGGGCCACGCACGAGGTGATGATTGCTGTGAGATTTGATATAAATGACTATTCTTGGTTGATGAAAGTTTAATGGAGATATGACCTGGTTCCGGTGACAATCCAAGAGCCTACGCCGTGCTTTGGTATAAAGAGAGGTTTACAGTTGTTTCTATGTGTGTGGGATGATTGTGCAGGCAGCATACCTAGTCCAATACTTTTGTTGGATTAGCACTTTGGATGAGGTTGTGGTAATTCGGATATCGTAGGCATTGAACAGACTATCAGTTCAAGTTGGGAAGTCTGCCTTGCGCCATACAACAACAAAAAACTTACAAGACCCCAAGGCTAGAGGGGGGGGGGTTGTAGTGACAGGAGCCAACAAGGGTGAAATTCAGATCCTCCTCCTAAGGCAAGCATAACCTCTTCATTGAGTAAAGACCCATAAGGCAAAGGAATCATGATTGTGGTCCTGGTTGGGAAGTTCCTCTGAAAAAGGGATAAGAATCAAGGTAACTGATAGATGGAAAATGATTTTTGGCGTAAGGAAATATTCATTACGCTCAGTTTGGACGGCTGAATTATAGGGGATGAAGGGAATAAGGGAGCTTGCAAGGGAAAAACAAGACAGTAGAAAGAAAACACCAACCATAGCTTTTTGATTGAGTCATTGGGATCTATTTTACCCTAAGCTAATAGTTAAAGGCAGATTTTCGTGTTTCTCTAGCGCTCAGAGCTCAAACGACAAGAAACAAGGACGAGGAGGATAAAAACCTATTGAAAAAGACAGATCAAGGGGATGGTTTGTAGAGGAAGAGATTTATGAACAAAATAAAAAAGAAAACACTTTGCAAAGCTTAGAGATGAAGAGAAAAGAAGAAAGCGACCAACTAAAGCTCAAAAGAGGAATCAAATGTCTACCTATCTTAAAAACATGGGTGGATACAAACATAATCAGTTGAAGAGTAAGAGCTATAAATAGATTCAAAAGATGTTTGATAATGAAATGAGGAGAGTAAATACTTTTATACCTATGGATTCTGAGGTAGTAGAAAGTAAAAAGGAAATAAAAGAAAGTTCTAAAGGTGTAGAGGATGAACTGGAAGCTGATAAGTCAAAGAAGGCAGAAAGTAGTGAGAAGAAAGCCAAAGGCAGCAGAAAGAAGATGCTTGGTAGGAAAAGAGCAACAATAAGAATCTTTAAAGAGACAAAGAATGGAAGATGATAAAGAAACAAATGAGCATGAAGAAGTTGAAGAAGATGATGAAGCTGAGCTGAAAAAGCATCTGGTGATAGTCAAAGATGATGAAATAGCAATTGATGCTATACCACTTGCTACCAAACCACCAGTGATTGTTGAATACAAGCTGCTTAAAGAAGGAATAATGGTACATTATCAGTTGATAAGAGCAGATGGAAGTTCCAAGAGATATTCTTCATTGATTAGGATGCTACAGGGTATAGACAGAGAAGATTTGGAGACTCTTTGGAAGTTAGATCAAAAACAGAGCCATGGGTGATATAAGGCCCCAAAGTTTCATGAACATGAAAGAGTGTTGTGGGGAGATTTAAAAGTCATGTTTGAACCAAACATTAGAAGTGAAGTATGGAGAAATCTACAAGGTTATACAGTGACTGTTTGGAAATTTGTTGTATGTAGAGTTGCACTATGTACAGGTTGGAAGTGTGACACTCTTTAGTTAGTTGAAAAGAGATATCCCCTCACACCAATAACAATCACCAATATGCTAAACAAGAAACTTCAAACTGATCATTTTAATGAGATGTGCTATCAACTGCTCAAGCTTATGGTAAAGCAGCAAAAGGGTCAATAAAAGGTTTGAATGCATCTTCCTGATACTGATGAAGACTTTTAACAAAGAAACTTGAAGATTCAGAAGATGAACATCAAGTTTAGGGGAGGATTGTTGGGACTTAAAAGACTTCAAGGATTCTTAGAGTTACTACTGCTCAGGTACATAATGGAAATTATGCTAAGTAGTTAGTACTGGTAGTATAAAGTTACCACTGCTAGTTACTACTGTTAGTATAATTTAGTACTGTTAGTATAAAGTTACTGCTGTTAGTTAAAGTTAAGACTGCTCAGAGTTGAAGACTAAAATATAAGCTAAGTAGTTAGTGCTGCTAGTAGTAATGTTAAGACTGCTAGTACAAGTTACTACTGTGAGTATATATTAGTACTGCTAGTACTAATGTTACTACTGCTTATGTTTATTAGTACTGCTGGTACAAAAGTTTATGCTGCTGGATTACAACTGCTAGAAGACTTACTACTGCCAAAAGGATAAAGACGATTTAAAGAGATAAAGATTGTTTGGAGAACAAGAATACTTGTGAAGATAAGTATTGAGATATTTTTGTACAAGATATACATAATGTATTTGTTTAAGAGATTACGTTTATGTTTAGAAAAGATTATGATATCTTAGGAATGTATTGTAAGCCGACTAGGACTCCTTAGTCTATAAAAGGAGGCCCTAGGGCATTAGTTGAGATATAAGTTCATAAGTTTTCATAGTTGTCAAGTCGATTCAGAAAAGCTTCAAGGTTGTAAACCCTAGTACTAGTGAAGAGTACTCGTATTATTGATCTAATAATATTGAAGCGTTTGGTTATATCTTTGTTTATACACGATTACTGTTTTATTCATAATACTTCTAGGTATTAAGGTGTAGATTCCGCACATACACGTGTAGGTACAACAAAGTTTCTACAACAAGTTATTTTGGATTTATCCAAGGTAACTTAACCTTAGACAACCTAATGAATCAATAAAGGATTAGGATCAACAAGTGATGTCCCAAATCGCAACTAAAAACCACAATCTCTTATAATTATTCCAATGCCCACACAGTGGTCCAAAATCTAAAACATCCAAATACTAGAATCAAAGAACAAGCAAGCAAGACTTCACATGAAAATCCACTCGGGATACTTCTAAGTCTGCTATCATAATCACCAAACTATTCTTCTTTTACTTCACCTGAAAATGATACTCGAAAACGTCAACAATAATGTTGGTGAGCTCGTAGGTTTGACCTTAAACCCAAAAGTTATGCCAATATTTCAACAGTGGACAATAGTGCTATATGACAGTGAATATATGCAAACAACCTTAGCATCACCGCTAATCAATAACCATATATCACTTACGCACCTAAAGGGCCTACCAGCTGGAGCACTAAAATTAGGGCAGGACCACACACAAATCTGGGTAGGACGTTACCTTCCGCTCAATAATCGTACACACATACTGGGTAGGCGTACCATCTGCTCAAACAATCATTACAACACATAAATATTCACTTGAGTATAAGCACATATTGTTTCTAAAAAACAAAATCACATTTCGCACAGATCAATTCAAAATATTTCAAAACACATTTGAGTATCATTTTCCCCCAACGAAAAAACCAGTAAAAAGTGGGGCTACGAGAACTCACCTCAAGCAAGTCTTTAGCAACCAAATCTCAATCACACAAGCAAATGCAACGACGCCCACACACGACCTAGTCCAGTTAGTGTCCCAATTTAATCACCAATTTTTAAAACAATCTTCACGTTTGATGCATAGAGTTTAGACGCGTTGTACAATTACCCAAAATAATTTAGTTGTGTGATGGTTGACGACATTTCTTCATAATCATATCAATCTCATTACTCGGTAATACATACTTATACTATTTAAGGAAAATAGATAAGTAAGATATATAAATATTTATAATTAATAATTATAAATATATCTCGACAAGTTCATTCGGTAACCTTCATCACTTCAAAATAATCATAATACGGTTAAAAATGAAATGTTTACTCATACTAAACACATTAGAGAAGTTTCAAGAAAAATTATATTTTTGGTCTTTTAGTGAATTTATTAAATAAATAAAATAATTAAATAATATTTTATTATTTAAAAATCAAAAATCATGTTTTTAGGAAAATTTCTAAGTATAAACTTTTTACGAAATTTCGACATGACCCGTACGCTCAAACAACGTTAAACCTTATTTTTAACATTTTTCATAAATTCGACACTTTTCGACAAAATTCTAAATTCTCAATCTTTAACGTTTACTAAAACGTTTTTCCCAAAATATCATTCCATATCACTTCGTAAACACATTTTCAGTTTCAAAAGTCCATCAAAACTCTCATAACGACTAAATATCGCTTATTGGGCTTTAAGGCCCAACAAGGGTCTATTAAGACATTTATAAGTCCAAAATACGATCCAAGTCCAAAATCAAGGTCCATTTACATATATAAGTATATACTTATATGTAGAAAATAATCTGGACCACAATAAGCCCTCTCATTAAGCCACGACTTAAATAGAATTATTAGGACGTGAGTCCAATAGCTCATAAATACGTATATTAAGCTTGAAAATAAGCTAATAAGCTACGTATCGCATTTGGTTACTACCATAAGCCTAAAAAATAGTCTGCAACATACGCCATAAAACAAAAATAATCAAAATCACTTTCCTAGTGAATTTGAAAAGTTTTCGTGGCATATAAGCCCAAAATAAGCCAAGAAATAACTTAAAAATAAGCCCGAATAAGCTATACAAGCTAATATAAAAAATAAGCTATATAGCAACATATGTTATTCAACCATCACGACCACAATATCAAAACTACAAAATCCATGTTCTTTCTTTTTTTATATTACGCGAACCAAACACCCCTTTAATCATTCGTTTCGCTTCCAAAAATCGATTTTCACAACGATCAACTTGTACAACTAACATCTATGCATCAAAATAAACCCAAAAAGACAAACGAAATTTAAATTTGAAAACTTACAAGAAAATCTTCAAATTTGTAGATTTCGACACGAACCGGACAACCCAAACGTTGTTTAAATGAACACCCAAACACTAGAATCAACCCCAAATATTTATGTCTTCATGTTTTCTTGATCAAAATTCTAAAATATAATATGTGTGTGTGTGTTGCTTGGACGAACCATCAAAGAGAGAAAGAGAGTATATTTTTTTTAAAGATGAACTATGTGTAAAAAAAATAAGGATAAGGATATTTAAAAGTGTACCAACCTTATACACTATAGCTTAAATCATGCCTTGGTGTCTCCTAAGAGGCTAGAACCGGCCAAGGGATCCTAAGGGATCTCGGGCATTTCTTTTCGTGTCGGGAT
>BQNB010136876.1:0-17938 GCA_026074375.1 Tanacetum coccineum
AAATAAACCGAAGAATGAAGGGTTCGGTTTACCCTTTTTCCCTAGTCGGCTAGAAAGACTAATCCCACAAGGATTAGGAAGCTTGGTCTATAAATATGGTTTTAGTTTTTCATTATTAATATAACTTAAAAACTAAACCTTAAAAATTTCGACTATTCTTCTTCTTTGTTGACCGGCTTCAAAGATTTTTGGAATCTTTGGTTTGTCTTCATTCGATCAACAATAACAAACAAACACTTTTGAGTTTTTCGTTTTGTATTCGATCGTCACCTTTTGGTGATTATTGTTCGTAAGTTGATAGATTCAAGAGACGAATAAAAACGTTTGTTATACACTACTAGTACTAGCATACCTCGTCGTTTGCTAAGAACGTATAGTGTGTGGAAGCTTAGAGGATTCATATATTTGATTCTTCGTGGTTTCACGCGTTGTATTATACACACGCGTATAAAGAAGACGGTGTTTACGGTTACCTATAACGGTGTATCGTTTCGTGCTAAAAGGTACATGTTTTCTATCTTGTTAATTATTATGTTCTACACGTGATCATTTATTCCGCTGCATACTCGTGTTAATTAGGTTATAAAACCCAACAGAAACATGATCATGTATTCTTTCCATACGGGATAATATCTACTTACTGTAATTAACAAACATGGTAGCGATTTATTCGTTAATACTCCCATCCGTCCCAAAATTATTGTCCCCCGACAAAAAATACACAGTTTAAGAAAATTACATTTATTACTGCTTTCTATTTCTTACTTTTTGACAGAATGACAGTTTTACCCTTAGCTAATTAATTAAAGTCTTCTTTAAAGTTTGTAATAATAATTTTAAACAATGGTAATATAGTAAACTTTACCAAACTTCCTTATCTATTTTTAGTAGTGGACAATTAAATTGGGACATCCAAAAAAAAACATGGACAATAAAAATAAGACGGAGGAAGTATCTCTTAAATATAAATAAAATTACAAGGATATAATTCGTTTGATTAAATATCATTACAAATGGCATATCTAAATCTTAGGAATAGAACATACAACAATAATTATGGATGATTCGGTTTGACATCAAGAACTTTCCTCATCAAATCCTGACATGAGGACAAAGTTCATATTCACTTGCAATTTTTAAAACTAACTTTCCTCTACAGAATCAAATCCAGACATGAGGACAAAGTTCATATTCACTTGCAATTTTTAAAACTAACTTTTTTATAAATATTATTCTATTCTATTATTAATCGCAGTAGTAACAAATTCTCTATGAAAATTAAGTATATGGCGATTGAATATATTGTTTTTGTCATGTAAATATATTGCGTCGATTTCTAGAAAATGTGCTAGGTGGTCCGGGCCTCGTTTTGGGATGGACATGTTATATCTTCGACCAATTGAATTCTAGTGAAATCTTTAATTCTAAGAATAGAATACCAATATTACTACTATATGACAAAAAGCAAAAATGCTTTTGGCAAACTTGTTTTTCTTCCGCTACACCAAATGATGGTGAAATGAACAGTATAACGCACAGTTTCTAATGGTCGTTAGTAAGTTTCGACCGTTAAGCTTTTTTATTTATTTAGAAAAGTTTAATATTTAAAAAAATACTTCAACACAAATTTTACATAATTGGTTCTTCATATTAATGGTCTGTTGCTAAGTTAGTTCACTCCGCCACGAAGTGCGGGTATTACAACTCGTTATCAACAATTCAACGCCATACACATATAATTTCTTTCTTTATTGTAAATGTGTTATAAAGTTTCCCCAATATGGAAATTAAAAAAGAAACATGATAGCAAATGAGTGCATTGACCCCACCAATAATGTATTTGTTACATCCTTATCATAATAGGCCTTTGTTATAGAAAAAAACCTAATAATAAATCATAATAAGACCAAGACATCATGTGAAATCTATAAGGCTAATGGGAGTGGGCGTGAGGCCCTTCCGTGACTGACCATCCTCACGGGCCAAGCCCAAAACTTTGAACAAATCTCACGCGTGAGTTGATAGAATAAATGAGAAGATTGGTGACCAGGTCACCTAGCGTGAGTTGTTTTTGTGTGGGTTCCATAATATGTTTTAATATTTTTTAATTTGTTTGTGAGTGCGTGTGAGATATTTAGTGGGTATATTTTATATAAAGTGAGTATTTTAATGTAAGATGAGGTGTGATTACCATAACACTAGAATGGTGAGGTATGATGAGAGAAGAGAGAAAATTGAGGTGGCGCTGATGTGGCGTGATGAGACATGATGACCACTACTTCTAGCCTAAGAGGGTGAAGTATCATGGCAAGACATAGCTCTTCATTTGGGCCTCATAGGCTGTCACATCAGCATCTCATTCCCACTCAAAAATACCCTTTCATTCATAACACACCCTTATCTCCTTACTTGAGCCCCGCCACTCACAATTTTATTTTATTTTTCATTATTTTCACACAAACATAATTCAATTCATTAATATAAAAATACAAAATACAGTACAATAAAAATAAAACATTGCGAAATTTAAAAACTAATGCGAAAATTTATAAAAAATACATCAAATTATAAATAAACTAATCTTCCTGTTGATGTTGTAGATGTTGTTGCAAAGATGCTCAATGACATTACGTTGAATCTTTGCGTGTGTTTGTTTATCACGTAGTTCTTTGGATTTTCTTCTTTGCAATTCGCATCGCTCGACCCATGTCCTTAATATATTTGCTTGCGGGCAAATATAATTTTGCTGGTCAAACTCGGATAACGCAAACTTTTGATCTTTTAAAATCATGTTATGCAATATAATGTGTACATGATTTTGCGTAGCTTGTTGACGGACCAAGCACGCATCGGTTGACATATAATATGCCAACGTCCTTGAAGGACCCCAAAAGCTCTTTCAACGTATTTTCGAGCAGTTTCTTGTTTCCGTTTAAATAACGCATTCTTCTCTGAATATGCAACCGTAAATGATTTAACAAAAGATGACCATTGTGGGTAAATGCCGTCGGCTAGATAATACCATTTTTCGAATGTAACCCCGTTACATTCAAACGGAGCCAAGGGGGCGATGTCATCAAGAAGGTCGTCAAATAACGGAGAATTATTCAAAACGGTTAAATCGTTATTTGCACCCGCTACCCCAAAATCATATGAAGCAACAGCCTCAAGCATTATAGTTGAGTACTTTTTATCACCTCTAGCAAATTGGCCATGCCATGCTTTTGGGCAATTTCTTCATTCCCAATGCATACAATCAATGCTTCTAAGCATTCTCGAAAAACCATGAATATTATTGTGTGTAGTGTATAACTTTTGAATATCATTGAAGTCAGGTTTTCGTAAATACTCGGGCATAAACAGATTGATAACAAACATAGTAAAAAAATCTAGACAATCGCGTGCGCAATGGTTACCCATTTGTAAATACTCATCTAATGAATCAGGTGTTACGCCGTATGCCAGTTGGCGTATGACGCATGTGTATTTCATAATAACACTAAAACCTGGTAGACCCGTAGCATCGGGTCGGACACTAAAGAAATCGAAATGCGGAGGAAGAGGATGGTGAGTTTGAATGTAATTTTCAATGCCTGAGACTATTTTTAAAAATAGTATACGGCTCATATGATATCGTTTTCGAAAATAATAATCGGGATATTTTGGGTGAGGAACAAAAAATTCCGCCATCAAACGTGCTTCCGCATCTAAACGTTCACGGTAGATATAGTTTCGGTGGCGCACCCGTTCTGCTTCTTCTTCTTGTTGTTGCTCTTACTGAACTTGTTGCATAATCATGTCAATATCATCGAAATCATCAACATCAGACAAATCACCACCATCTGAATCACTCATCATGTTTATTGATTTTAAAATGTAGTGTTTTGAAAGAGTAGTTGTGTAAAATTTGATAAAATAAGATAGTATTTATAGTGTAAAAGTGGGTATAAAAAAATTAATATAATTAAAAATATGCAATGGATATATTGTTAACGGATATATACATTTTGTCGTTATTTAAGCCATGGCTATGACGAGATATTTGATTTTTGGCTATGGCGAGCGGTGGTGGTGTGGTGGCGAGGGCTGTGACGAAGCCACGTCGGATGTGGCGAGCCCCCACCGCCACCATACCCCTTCCTCTAACTGTTTGCAAAATGACACCGTCGTTCACCTGTTACTAACAGTGGCAAATTCAGAGAATTTCCTTGAATACATGTACTTTTCTTTTTCTTTTCGTTACTTTACAAGTTTTACACTCGGGAATGAAAAAAAAAAGGAAACAATAATGGGAAGAAAATAAGAGAATAAGAAGTGCAATATAATCTTTTGTACCGTGTTCTCGAGTCGGGAGAGAAAAGAAAAAAAAACTGATAATTTTGTAATTATATGAATTGTTATATGTAAAATTTATATTTTATTTTCTAGCATTTAAGTCATTGTTATAATAAAATATTTTTAATATACTTTCCTGTCAAATAATCTCACTTTTGAAGAAAGGTGTCGAGATAATTCTAACCAAATTTTCTGTCTTCTCCATTTTTTTCTTTCCTGAGAAAACTAGGAAAAACAGTAGTGACATCAGGGAAGATTTATACATCGGACAACACCGCTATAAGTACTTGTATTATATGATACTGTTAGCATAATTTTTTTAAGTGTTACTAAATCACAATTTCAATCACAGGTGTTACCACTTCATATTACGCCCATTAAACAAGAAATCATAAATCCGCTTATCTTATTTTAACTACATATAATGTATTTACATACTAGAGAAAAGTTCTATATAGAACACTATCTAATTAAAGAACAATTCACTTCAACTCAATCATCCATTTTATTTCCATCTAATGGTTTAGATTAATTTCTATTTTAATTTAATTAAAAAACGAACCATTAATCGTTACGCAAAACGAAACATACCATCGCGACGAGAATTAAATCATCTTTCTATAGAGGGGCACTTCTATATACTTTCGACGAACTTTTTTTCGATTATTTTTTTCAGTCACGTCTGAAAAAATCACATGTGATTTTACGAAATCAGATGTGATTGTGATACAAATCACATGTGATTTTTTCAAACGTGACTGAAAAAAAATTCGAAAAAAAAGTTCGTCGAAAATATATAGAAGTGCCCCCTATAGAAAAGATAAAAATATACTCGTCGCGATGGTGTATTTTTTTTCGTTTGACGTAAATTTAATTATACCATCGCGAAGAGAATTAAATAATCTTTCTATAAACGGACACTTTTATATACTTTCGACGATTTTTTTTAAATTTCCGCCCAGAAAAAATCACACGTGATTCGAAAAATCACATGTGATTTCTTACATTAAAAATCACACGTAAATTTGTAAATTCACATGCGATTTATGAATTTATAAAATCACACGTGATTTATTACTTTAAAAATCATAAGTGAATTTGTGAAATCACATGCGATTTATGAAATAGCACGTGATTTTTAAAAACAACAAATGACAAGTGATTTTACAAATCACGTGTAATTTTTTTGCCGGAAATTTTAACACTAAAAAGTCGTCAAAGGTATATGAAATCGAGTTTTTTTTTGTTACGTCTGAAAAAATCGCATGTGATTTGTATCACAAATCACATGTGATTGGGCTACAAATCACATATGATTTTTTCAGACGTGACAAGAAAAAAAATTCAAAAAAAAGTTCGTCGATAATATATAAAATTGTCCCTCTATAGAAAGATGATTTAATTCTCGTCGCGGTGGTGTATTTTTTGTCGTTTGACGATTTACCGTTTGCAAGATATTTTATTTTTAAAAAATAGGTGGAAAGTGGAGTTTTTTAATTATTTTTTTTATTTGATGAAAAATAGATTACTAGGATGTGTTCTTTTGTTCTTTGAGATGATATTGTTATAGAGTTGAGATCAACATAGATCTAAAATTTAGCATAAACACAATGAACTAATCATAGCCACTTATTTTTATATCAAAATAATAAAAACTCACTTTCCACCTCTTTTTAAAAAATATAATATCTTGCAAACGGTAAATCGTCAAACGACAAAAATACACCATCGCGACGAGTATTTTTTATCTTTCAGTAGACACCCGCTTCGATATACTTTCGAAGAACTTTTTTTTCGATTTTTTTTCAGTCACGTCTTAAAAAATCACATGTGATTTATATCTGATTTCATAAAATCACATGTGATTTGTGATACAAATCACATGTGATTTTTTCCAGACGTATCTAAAAAAAATCAAAAAAAAATTCGTCGAAAGTATACAGAAGTGCCCCTCTATAGAAAGATGATTTAATTCTCGTCGCGATGGTATGTTTTGTTTTGCGTAACGATTAACGGTTTGTGAGATATTTAATTTTTAAAAAAGAGGTGGAAAGTGAGTTTTTATTATTTTGATTAAAAAATGAGTGACTATAATTGGTTCATTGAGTCTATGCTAAATTTTGGGTTTATGTTAAACTTTGTCTATTGTTTAATCATGATCTCACCTCTTACGTACTAATCTCGAATCTTGAAAAACCTTTAAAACGAATCTATTAACAGAATGTTTTGAATCGTTTGAAAATGCCGTGTGAACATATGGTCTACAAAGATTATGTATTAAAGAAGTTGACTTTGCATTAATACTATCAAGATATTAATGTCAACCGTTTAATTTGATATTGTCTTTCCAGAGTGATGAACAACTCGGGTGTTTTTGAATCCTTGGGAGCATAATTTTTGTTCGTACATGTCGCGATCGTTTAATATATGTTTTACTAGTTTCATAGCCCGCCTGAATGGGCGGGCTAACTTGATGATTTTATTCGTTGAGGAAATAAAACAACGTAGACTTTCATAGGATAAAATAAAAATAAAGTTAATAGCTATACAAGCATATGGAAGCGAACGAAACATATGTAGCACAAAATCAATCTTGCTTAAGATCAAAACAGTAGCCGGACGCTATTTTTATGATAATATCAATACAATGAGAAATGACTTGTTCTCCTTCAAAAATTCAGATTGAATGAGGAATAATTACAACAGCTATTGTGGTTTCTTTGTTAAGAAAAAAAAATCATATAATATACTTTAATCTTAAAAGAAAGTCTTTTGTAGTTATGATTACAGCAAATTGTTCTTCACTTTCAGGTAAGATACCCACTTATATTTAATTACTATGCATATTTTTCTATTAAAATTTCACAATTCCACTTGATACAATGCTTCAACTATAGTACATGCAACATCTAGCTTCAATAGTGTCAAACTATTTCAATTAGGAATATAGGATAAAGTAAAAAACAAATAGCTTCATATAAGTGCAGAGTGTAATTAACTAATCACACATTTCTCTTAAAAAATAATTCTATTACAACAATGACTATACTAACAACCACAACATTATTTGGATATTATATGGATAAAATATCCTAACAAACATATCAAGAACTGTCCCAAACAATTCTTATCTTAATTCTCCTGTACTTCTCATATCTCAGAGCAACATTCTGATGTCCCAAAACATTAGCCTGTCGTTTCAAAACATCAAACGTTTTTAGATTAGTTCTCCTGATTCTGACAAAACATCAGCTATGAAACCAATAAGGCTTGTTAACAACGTACATATACAATTATATAGACAGTTACAAACGAACCTCGAGGAAAGTGAGAGGGCCATAGTTCTTTAGTAGTCCAGCTAATTTCCCATCTACTTTGAATTCGGAAATTTCAGATGCTTCGAAACCTGTTCCCTAAAATCCATGTCCATTAACCTTGTAAAAACATATGAACTTTTTCTCATTAATTTAAATGAAAAGGATGAAAGAAACTTACCAAGCAGGTTGCAAACCAGATTATATTTTCCAACATATATAAGCATCTTTATTCCGTCTTCTAAAAGGTTCGGAAGTCCAACTTCAAGGACAGATTCCTGATGGTGCTTCTAATGCATTGGTTAAGAAACAAACATTATCAATCAACATATACACACGCTAACAAAGTTCCGCTTGGATAGTGGTGTGTCGCGAATTGGCAGCTTATTCGCATCTAACATTGTCTTATTAAATTTGGGATCTGATTATGTTAGTCTTAAATCAATGTCGTATCTCTTTCAATATGCACATCCAAACACCCATTGATACATTAAATTGTAATCTGCAGTTATCTTGCCACAACTTTATTCCAAACCGAGAAGTTCGTTTTGACTTTCATGATCAAGCAGTCCATTTTCCATATCAAGTATTAGATTGTTTGACTTGATACGTTATTTAATAATTATTTGGGGCTCTTTCTGATAGGTTTATAAAAAGAAAAAAATACACCTACAGAGCTCATATGGGGTCGAGCACGTGGTGCACGCCTTATACAAAGAGTAAAAGCTAGAGTCATCCTCTCCATCTGATCAGCATCATAATTATTGCCCAAGCTTTGGTCTAATAATTGAGAAAATTTCCCACTGTTCAAAATTGGCTTCGCCTGCAAAAACATTCTTTATTACACAAAAAATTATTTTATAAAATGCACAACAGCACTGATATGATTTACAAAATATTTAGAAAGAAAATACATACCCGCATAACCAAGCTTTCCTCCCCCTTCGGGTATTCATTGCTTATTGGTTTCCTCCCCGAAAGAAGCTCAAAAAGAACAACTCCAAAGGCATAGACATCAATCTTATCATTTACTTTTCCATACATGAAATATTCAGGAGCCAACGCGTGTGCTGCCAGTCAAGCTACGTAGGAAAGTGTTATTAAAAGTGTGCACATAAACTAATTAAGATATTAGCAGCTGCATAATATTTTGCAGAAGTACCCCTGGTTGCATAAGATCGAAAGCCTTGACGGGTCAAAGTCAGGAAAACGTCATTTCTTACTTAGCGAATCCAGAGCACACTATTTACTTATGAATTAGAAGCCCTAACATTAAGAAATATAAGGTCATACTGATGGTCCGGATATGATAATGATACGGTCATCTAAATTAGAGTCGAATCAAAACTTACCTTTCTTTTAATAGGAACAGACGTGCTAGCTAGTGGTTTGAAAAACGATTCCAATCTGGTAGACAGAGCAAAGTGCCACAGACAGAAAATCCATCAAATATGCGGAGTAAAAAACTCACTTAAACAAGTGATGTGATTGATTTCTTACCGGTGGTTCTGTGAAGACTTGTTCTTGGAGGGTTTTATTTTCTCTATGGCCTAACGTTATAGTCCACAGTCGGTTAATTGACATGAAGATAATTGCGAGGGCACATGAAAGAATAATAAGAAGAAAAAAAAGATGAGAGTATTTGGTGATCGTACCTTTGTGACCCTGTCACTGTTAAACCCATTTTCAGCTGCCAAAAAGTTCAACAATCCTTGAAAGCGAAGAAAAATAGTTCAAATAATTAAAGCAAATCTCCACCTCTAGTAACCAAATTATTAATGCAAGTTATCTGGTATATGGATTTTTTTATAAATAAACTCACTTCTTCATCAGGAGCGCTCCATTTGATATCAAGTTGTTCCTCTTCAACACAGGCCAAAGGTTCCTTAAAAAGGCGCCGAGCCTCGACATACGGCTAATATTCAGGTATTTGATATCTGCATATAAGCGAACATAAATTAAGCATTAATGTTGTTTAATAGGCTAAACGTTTTACACGATAAAAAACAAAAATGAAAAAAAGGTAACCTTTCCTTGTTTATATTCTCCAGAATAGTCTCTATTGAGCCATGTTGACGGATAAGCTTTAAAGCCATCATACCACCAATACCTAATAATCAAAAGAACACAAATTAGTACAGAAACAAAATATCTAATGTGAAAGTCTTGTTTTACCTTTAATACTGTCATAATAATCACACCTACATAGAATGCACAGATTGATTTAATCCATCGTGAGACCGAGTCCCTCCAAAACCTGGCATAAAATAAGCACCTATGTTAAAAAGCTAAAAAAAATCATTATCTCCATATAATTAGTTATATTCAGCACCTTTAAAACATCAAAATCCATCACAGGAGTATTCCTCGAGCTAGGATCCATCAAATGGCAAAGAAATTTTGGTGCTTCAAAAGTAAGTGAACCCATATCTTCAGAAGCAACAACATTGATCATTTGTGAATAAAAATAAAATTGCTTAGCAATACAGATGTGATAACTTTTTAGTGTTACTATTTACAGACTTGTTGGGCGATTGGATGCCTTTATAAAGACGATGTAATATCTTATACAGACAAAAGATGGCATAAAAGCATACCTCCAAGAAATATGGTATCTCCAGATAGTAATCTTCCTCTTCCAGAAAAGCTTCTGGAGCTTAAGGATGGTTGGTGTTGATCAAGAGTTCCGTCTTCAGCTCCTGCTCATCTAGCTTGTTCAAACAGTGACTCCACATCATTGTACTTTGATGAATCTTGGACAAGCTATTCACTGCAGTCATGATAGACGTTAGATTACAGTTAAAATGGTATAATAAAGTATTGTGTTATGCTTTAATGAAGCTTAGTAAATTCATAAGGTAAGCACGACAATTATTAGCAGCAACGCCCAATGAGCAGTTCATCTTTGGGATATGGAAATGATGAGGAATATTTTGCATATTGATTAGCCTCTGTATTTATAGACAAATATTAAGGTTATTTGATTGTGGGTCGATAAAAATGTGAAATAACCCTACTTGTTATAGATATCGTGTCCCTATCTGCATTAAACTCAGATAGATTTCTGTTAGTAAACAACAAAACTTATAAAGTTTAAACCATGGGTAGAAAAACTGTATTAACCTGCAATCCTAAAAGCTTAGTTGATCCAAGAACATAAGATGATATCTCAATACGTGAAACAACCCAACTTATAACAGATACCGTGTCCCTCCAATTGGATACCCAACAACTATGACTGCATCTTGAAGTGCAGGCAACTCTCTAAACTCCACAGGTGATATGTCCTTTTCATGGATGAACTCTTTAAGCTTCGGCTATTATAACAAACAAGTCTATTTAATCCAATGTATCAATTTTAAACGACTCATATAGAGGTCGTTCTCTTATCTCGTGCTGTTGATCTATGAAGTAACATTCCCCAACCCATATTCCGCTGCGACCCATTTTGGGGGTGTTACACTCAAACTTTGGAGGAAGCCATCAACATATCCCAGAGGTTAATGGATCAGATAATAAAGCTTGATTCCATGCAAGAAACCAATGATTACAAATGAAAATTAGAAGATAAGAGAAACACCATCGACAACAACAACAACTATCAGAATAACTACAACAATAACAACCGTAACAATGATTACCACCAATAGCAGAATAAAAGACAAGAAACCTTTAAGATTTATACTGCCACCAACGGATATACTGGAAATCTTCGTTTGTGTGAAAGATGCACCCTACATCACATAGGTCCTTGTACTGTCAAGTGTCGGACTTGCAATAGAGTAGGTCATCTGACCAAGAACTGCAGAAACAAAACCACTAGAAACAATCTACAAACAGTATTCGTAACTTGTAATACCTGTGGAAAGAAAGGACATTATGCGAATTAGTGCTCAAAAACAAATAACAGGGCCACAGGAAAGGCTTTTGTTCACTTTAGGATTTCTACCCTAGAAACAACTCTCGAGGATATTTAAGTTTCATCAGAGTCTTCTTCAATCTGAAACCCAATCATCAATCCTCGTGTCTGTTATTTTATTTAACTACAAGATGCTTAGCATAAGTATAATCTCTTTTTCATATGTAAAGTTAGTATGTAAAGTTATCCATGAAATAATAAATGTAGATTTTTCCGTTACATTTGTTATATGGTGGTACAAAACTAGTCAATTCATATCATGTTCAAACTTGAATACTTCTCATACCTTTGCTACATAATTTTTCATCATTCGATTATATGGTCCGTCAGTATAATCAACATCTCCAATATTGTCTAACCAATCATTGATATATCTTTTTTACAATTTACATATCAGTTTAGGTAAGGCGATTTTTGATCCATCTTATTGAAATGATTAGGATGCTTCTTCATTTGAATAACGAAATTATAAATCTCCGGAACTATAAATTTTATAATTTCTCAGTTACAAGGAGATGAACGCTTCTTTTTGTTAAGTGACAAATTATAAATAAGTAGGCTTAAGTATATAACATACGTACAAATAAGTTTCTTTCAATCCGTTTGTACAAACAATGTTGGGAATAAATCTTCATATGACTTAATACTGCCAACAGTACTAAAGGGGTTAGTACTGCCAGCACAAGGTTAGTACTGCCAGCACAAGTTAATACTGCCAATGAAACTTAATACTGCTAGTTGAAGAAGTTTGTACTGCTAAATAGTCAAAGCTGATGATATGAAGATAAGAAGGTATGGAGAGCATTTCGGGATAGTTAGTTTTGAATTGTAACTGTTCCTATTATATAGGCAGATATATGTGTAAAGGGTTCCTTGTATTTCTATAAAAGGAGATCCCTAGAGTAGTGATAGTTAGAACTTTAAGATATACACTTAGAGAGAATTTGTAATTGCTTCAAGGTTGTGTAACCCCAGTACTTAGAGAGTACTCGTATTATTTATAATATTGAAGCAGTGATTTTGGTATTTATTGTTTGTGAGTGATTGTTCCAACCATAATGTTTATACATTTCTCTAGAGTATCAAAGTGTAGTTTCCGCATACACTTTGATATATTTACAAAGTCTCAATCTTTGTTTATTTTGGATTCTTCAAGTAACAAACTCTTTAATACTAAAGAATCGATCAGGCGTGGATCAAACAGTGCTCATCAGAGCCTGTGCTTTGAGATACTTTGAGCTAGGGAATATGGAGTTAGAAAATTCTAAAATTAAATCTTGGCAAGCTTCCCATACTCAAACTAGGAGAGTAATGGATGTGGGAAATTAAGGATTAAGCTAGATTTCAGATTCAAGACTATGCTTTATGGGAGGGTGGATAAGAATATGGGAATTCTTGGGTACCTATTCCTATTTACAGGCACCAGAAACAGGTCCATCAACTGTATTAAAGATGACTGTGCCTTCAACTACTGAAGAAAAGATCTGTAAGAAAAATGATGTCAAAGCAAGAAGTCTTCTTCTCATGGCTCTTCCAAATGAACATCAGCTTACCTTTAACCAGTATGCTGATGCTCAATCTATGTTTTGTATTAAAGCTGCTTTGAGAAAATGCCAGCTACAAAGAAGACAAAAAGGCATTAGTGAAGCGCAGTATGAAAAACTTCAATGCTACAAGTCAGACTCTTTGGATTTATCTTTAACAGGCTTCAAAAAGCTAGTTCGTAGATTGGGCAATTTTGGTGTAGATACGTTCCAGAGGATTTAAATGTGAGTTTTTGAGAAGCTTACCCTTCAGAATGGGAATAGCATGTTGTGGTTTGGATGAACAAACCCGATTTTGATATATGGGTTGATGATTTGTACAACCAATTTTAAAATTGTTGACCAAAAGGTTAAGAGAATGTTGCTGTTAATAATGATGGACAAAAACTTGGCATTCCACCAACTACCCATCCTAGCAGTACCCAACTCTATTAATACTGCTAACACTGGAGTTAGTACTGGCAACTCCAAAGTTAATACTGCTAGTGCTGAAACTAGTACTGCTAGTTTTAGTGATGCCACAGCTTATGCCTTTTTGTCTTCTCAACCACAAGGATCTCAACTTGTTCATGAAGATCTCGAGCAAATTCATGATGATGATTTAGAAGAGATGGATCTAAAGTGGAATATGGCATTGTTGAGTATGAGGGCAAGGAGTTCTAATCAGAGAAATAGAAGAAGATTGTTATTGATGGAAGTAGTACTGCTGGGTATGACAATCCAAAAGTAGATGTTTCAACTGTCATCAAAATGGGGAATCTTTGCTAGAGTATGTAGAGTTCCAACGAAGCAAAAGAACACAGAAATTGGATCCAAGGAAACTCATCAAAAGCTAGTAAGGATGAAGATGCCTCATGAAAAAGGCAATGTGTGCTATTGATGGTGGTGGTTTTGATTTTTTTGGAAGTGATATGGAGAGGATGACAGTTCAAGCAAACATGGCTCTCATGGCATTCACTGACTCTGAGGTATCAAATGATAAAACTTGTTCTAAAAATTGTTTGCAAAATTATGAAGCACTTAAAAAACAGTATGATGATTTACTAGTTAAATTAGATGATACTGCTTTTAAAGCTGCTACCTATAAAAGAGGTCTGTCAATTTTAGAAGCACAAGTTGTTAAATATAAAGAATCTGAAGTTTTGTTTTCTGAAGAGATTGCTTTGTTGAAAAGAAGTGTAGGTCATAAGGATTATCTAATGGGATTAGTTAAGACTTGAAATGAAAAGTTAAGGAAGACAACGAGGGGTTGAATTTAAGCTAGCAAAGTTTGAAAAATCGTCTAAAGAATTAGATGATTTGTAGCAAGTCAGGTAATGACACAAACACAAAGGGCTTGGTTACAATGCTGTCCCTTACCTCATTCCCTTAATTCTCAAAGCCAAACTTTAGATTTGTCTTATTTCAGGTCTTGAGGAATTCCAACAACCTGAGATAAATTGGTATGGTCCTAGGGATTCTATTTCAAAGCCAACCACTGTTTGTGATAGAGAGTCAAATAATTCTAAGGAGAATACTGATGACCTTCTAACACAAAAACCCAAGTCTGTCACTGAAACTAGCTCTGTTGTGCCTACACTTAAGGTAGACAAAAAATGGAAAGAAAAGTTGTTCAACCAGGCTAATAATGTTAGGTTAGAAGAACCTAAAAAGGCTAGAGAGAATACTGATGCCCCAATTATTGAAGATTGGGTGTCAGATGATGAGGAAGAAGTTGAGTCAATTCCCAAGGAAGAAAAGAAAGCTAATGTACCTATTGCTACTGAGAAAGAGTCAGTAAAACCTGTAAGTCCAAGTAGAAAGTCAATTAGGTATGCTGAGATGTATAGGTCACAGAGACCTAGGGGGAATCAAAGAAGTTGGAATGGTCAGAAATCTCATCAATTAGGAGTTAACTTTGTTTTTAATAACAAGGCATGCTTTATTTGTGGTAATTTTGATCACTTTCAGTATGATTGTCCCTAAGGTTATAAATCATTATGGTTCCAAGAGGCAGTTTTTAACGAGGACGGCCTTAAACTGTCAAAAATGCAAAAACCTCTAGTACTCTGCTAGCGTCTGTTAACACTGTCAGACCTGCTAGCACTGCTAGGTTTGTTAATACTGTTAGGCCTTATATAATGTCACCCAAAACAATAGTTTCTCTGTGCTGGCCAAGACTAATTTCAAATCAAGCACAAAGCTCTTTTGCAAGACTACAGCTTTAAACAAAGAGGCTAATATACAAAATATTAATACTGCTACAACAAGTTTTTAATACTGTAGGCCACATGTTGATAATGTCAGGGCTAAGGGGTTTTAATGTTGTTAAGCCCTCAGCATGTTGGGTGTGGAGACCTATCAAACCCAATGGTGCATCATTAACCTTTAACAAATATAATTATATTGATTGCAGAGGCTAGATCCAAGTCGTAATGGTTGGGTCCCAAAATTAATTAATTCTAGTTTTTGTGTGCAGAGCAACTACCAAATTGAATGAAAAAGGATTTTGTGGATTAGTGGATGCTCAAGGCCATGTTGGAAACATTTGCCCACCTTCAGTTTCAAAGAATTTGATGGAGGATTTGTTACTTTTGGTGGAGGAGCAAATGGAGGAAGAATCAATGGTAAAGGTACTATCAAAACAGATAAACTTGATTTTGAAGATGTATACTTTGTCAAAGAGTTGAAGTTTAACCTTTTTAGTGTCTCACAAATGTGTGACAAAAGAACTATGTTCTTTTTCATGATTCATGAATGTCTTGTTTTGATCTCCCCAATTTTAAGTTGCCTGATGAAAGTCACGTACTACTTAAAATTCCTAGACAAACACATATGTTTAGTTTTGATATGAAAAAACATGTTCCCAAAGATGGTTTAACTTGTTAGTTGCAAGGCTACATCTGAGGAATCAATGGTTATGGCATAGGAAGCTTGGTTCATGTCAATTTCAAAAATATCAAAAACTTGTAAAAGAGAATCTTGAAGAGATTTGCCTTTAAAAAGGTTTAGAATGGACAACTTGTGATGCTCTGTCTTAAAGGCAAGCAACCAGAGCCTTTGTAAGACCAAGGCTATTAGTTCCCTCTACTAAGCATTATTTATGCTACCATATGGATTTGTTTGGTCCAACTTTTGTGAGTTAGTTTAATGCATAAAAAAATACTATGGTAGATACAGATGATTTTAGTAGGTTATTCATGGGTTTTTCTTTATAAGACTAAGATGAAAACTAGTGAGATCATTAAAAAACTTTATCAAGGAAATAGAAAATCAGTGGATAAGAAGGTTAAAATTATCGAAGTGGACAATGGGACTGAATTTAAAAACCATCTGTGCTGGAAGCGTTCATGTAGAGAAAAAGGCTATAAAGAGAGATACAGTGGTAGCAAGGAACACTCAACAAATGGTGTAGCTGTAAGAAAGAATAGGAATATATTGAGGCTTGCTAGAACTATGTTAGCAGTTCTAAGTTACCTACACATTTTGGGCAGAACTTGCTATGTTACAAATTAGGTTCTTAGTTGTCTAGCTCTATAGATCCTTATGAACTACCCCTTAGGGGTATGTAAACAGCCTATAGGATTTATGAAGCCATTTGGAGTATGTTACAATTCTTCTACCTTAGATAAGTTGGGCAAGTTTGATGGCAAAAGTGATGAAGGTTTCTTTGTTGGGTATTCTTTAAGTAGCAAAGCTTTTAGGGTATACAACATTAGAACCAGGAAAGTACAGGAAAACTTGCATGTTGGGTTTCTAGAGAATAAACCTATGTTAGAGGGAAATGGTCCCAAGTGGCTGTTTGATCTTGATTCTCTAACCCAAACTATGAATTATGTGCCAGTGGTTGCAGGGACTTTTTCTAATGTTTCTGCAGGTATGCAAGAAGGTTCTGAGTCCAACATATCCTCTCAACAAGATCAAGATTGTATTTTCATGCCAATCTGGAAGGATGCTTCATACTTTGAAGATATTACACCTCAATCTGTGGATGATGTACAATTACAAGATCAAGATGGGAATCATGATGATTGCAGCCTTCAGGATGATGGTATTGATGATCACCAAGTTAATACTGCCAGTCCACAAGTTAATACTGGTAGTAGAGAACTTAGTACTGCTGTTCCTGAAGTTAATACTGCTACTCCTGAAGACTTGATGGGACAAATTCCTACATCTGAAGACACACAAGTGGAGGATCAAGAAATTGAATTGGGGAACATTTCACCATCTTATGCAGTTTCTTCCACTCCTCATACAAGAATTCACAAAGATCATCCAATTGATCATGTGATTGGTGATGTGCAGTCTTCTGTTCAAACAAGAAGGATGACAACTTCTTATTCTGAACTAGGATTTCTTGGTGCCATATATGAAGGAAAGACTCACCAGGACCTTCATACATGTCTTTTTGCTTGTTTCCTATCTCAGGAAGAACCAAAAAGAGTTTCTAAAGCTCTTAGTGATCCTGCATGGGTAGAAGCAATGCAAGAGGAACTCCTACGGTTCAAACTTTAAAATGTATGGGTTCTTGTAGACTTGCCTAAAGGTCATAAGGCTATTGGTACAAAGTGGGTCTACATAAACAAGAAAGATGAAAGGGGAAGCTTGTTGTTCACATATTTAACCATCTACATGCACCACTTGAGGGGAAGTGTTCACAGGTTGCTTATCTATTTGTTATTATGGTGGCATGTTCAAGGAGATCTTAAGTCAAGGGGAAGCATTGTTTCTTTCATGAAGATTGTTTTGTAATATCAAATAGGGAAAGATTGTTTTGTAATATCAAATAGGGGAAGATTGTTCTGTAATATCAAATAGGGGAAGATTGTTGGGAATTCTGATTT
>BQNB010136877.1:5974-17224 GCA_026074375.1 Tanacetum coccineum
CCCGAATTGCCCACAGAATCACTATGAGCGTAATCAAAAGTATAATTTCCCCAACAAGCCTTGACACACCACAGGTTCATATTCTCCATTTTTGTTTCCTGAAGAGCCAAAAAATTCACTTTATTTTTTAAACACAACTCCTTAACCCAATCTCTTTTGGCCTTTTGGGCTAGGCCTTGAATGTTCAAAGAAAGACAATTCATCGATTAACCCCCGACACTCCTTGAGATTCAATAATCTCACTTATATTATTTACACAACCTTTCATATTATATCCCATTGCTTGTCCAACCTTCACAAGTTCCTCCAGCACACAAAGGATAGACCCCCCTGATTGCGGAGCCACTGGTTTTTTAAAGATACCAGACCGTTGTAATTATTTATCCTTTCCTGTTCATTATGTTCTTTCTCCACGATACGAGGCGATGTAACATCATTAACGCTTCTCCCAATATCTTCTTGCATGGAAACCCCATCAGGAGTAAAACCTGGTGGGAATTTGATACTATGATAGCATCATTGTCTTTATTTTTGTTGAGGATAAAGTATATGCCAAAAGGATCTTCCGATGGATTCTCGTTTTGTTATAAAGGATCATCAAGTTTAGTCTCTGGAACTTTATCCACATCGTCAGCATCATCAAAGTTGAACGCACCATGGCTAGTTGCAGTGTCTCCTTTAGACCCTTCTTCAGATTCATCATCATCATCAAATTCATCAGCGAATTCAGGAACCCATCTAGGGATTTCTTTAGCGCGTAATACAAAAACCTTACCTCGGAAGATAACTTTAAAGTTCTCATAAATATTATTTCCAAGTTTTGAATAGATGCATAATCTTTTCGTATAAAAACCATCTTCTTCCTGATCTTCGGTGTCAAGAATCTCTCCCCACTTACTAGCAATCTTTTTAAAGGTATTTTTAGACCAAAGTTTAAATGGGACTCCTTCGATCTCAACCCATAAAATTCTACCTTCAGGAACGAATTCGGTAGAAGTTTGTTTTAAAACCGAGAACCACGATCCAACCCCCCTATTTTCCTGAAATAATTCCTTAATTTTAGACGAAGGAAATTCCAACAAAACCCATAGTTCTCCCATATATTGAAGTTTGATCTCGTCAAAACCTTCATTCTTTAGGACTACCTTAAGATTCGACAAAGATGCAAACTCTTTAACCCTACCCAACAAGGTCTTAGAGAGATCTCTTGAATTAAGACAATCATCATCCAAAACAATTGAAGGCGCAGATTCACAGTCCAATGCTTCAAATGAATTATGTGTTTTCAGCACATGGGCATAAGATTTACCTGCTTTACTTGACCCATTTTCGTTAACGTTACTCTTTCTTTTGGGCTCATACACATTGTCTTTCGAGGCTTTATTAATCTTCAAAGGAGTTCTATGAAATCTGGCAACGTTTGCATGGAACTTTGATCGACCAACCCAAATAGTGCAAAGATTACTTACCAATCGTTCCATGTTAAACACATTAATGAATCGAACAAAACCGAATCTTTTCCCATCTTTCGATTTCTTAAATGGAATAAACGAGTCAATAACGTGTCCATATTTCTTGCAAGCATGAAACAAATCTTTGGCGGAAAACACCTCAGGAAAATTCGACACATAGATTGAAGTGGAGATCTTAGCCACATCATCTTCTTTTGTTCTAAAGATACCCATGATACAATGAAAAAATTGAAAAAATGAATTTGTAGAAAACGACCAGAAACGAAACCCTAAAAAACGAAAAAGCCCTATAGTCCCAAGTTAAGGGATCGCCTAACACACTCGTTTAGAGATCGAATCAACAAGTGATGATCTCAATAAACAGGGGTTATAACAATCACCGCTCTAGGGAGGTAGTAGCAATATTCGAATTAGGACTCATAGAGGCGAAGGGGATTGAAAGGAGATCTAACACCTAATGATTATCGTCGAATCGAATAAAGAGGGATTTAGCAGATAACAATGAATAACAAACCCTAGATCTCACTAAATCAGATGAATAGTAATTACTTAGAACCAAGAAATCGATTAGAAATCGAAACCCTAATTCTAAAAATCACGTCGAATCTAACAAGAGAGATTAGAGAAAGCTATTATCGATCTACACAAATCAAACGTTATTCGATGAATGGAAATCAAACAGGTTAGGCAAATCGATTAGATGAGTGGATCTTGGATCTTGAAGATGGAGAGGATGAGGACCTCATGGATCTAGGGTTTTGTGTGTGTTTAGATTTAGCAATTGATTTTCGGCATAAGTGGCATGTTTGTGCCATAGAATATTGTGTAAATGATAAATTGATATGATGCAGGTGTTTCCCGGGCGCTTCTTCTGTTGGTTTCTTACACAGTGTGGCTGCCTGCGTGTTATGGATTATGCTATATGGAATCGTGAAACAAGTTTCGAAAGCCGGTTCACTTTGTCATACTTAATAGCGTATGTTCTTTAACCTTTCTTGTTAAATTGATACATATAAAGGTGCTTATTTACGATATGCATGCTATGTGTGACGTTTGATGGAGGATCTTCGCTTGGCAGGCTATGGGTAGTTTTTTTTTATGTTTCACTTTTTGTGAAATTTTCAGAATCCGCAACTTTATTGCAATATATTAAGTTTTGTAAGGGTTTAAAATACATGTGTAAATGTCATGGATCTTTGAACGAGGCGAGAATTACACATGCACGCCTAAAACGAGCTGAGGAATATTTTTGCACATTCATTTTTAACTCGAGCAAAAAAGAGTATGATGACTCAAATAAGAAGTGCACATATGTTTTGTTAGTTGTTATAATTAAATAATTTGTTTATTAATTTTTTTTAACAGGTACGGGTTTTTGTTGGAATATAAAGAGTGCACATGTGTTTTGTATGTACTATCTAGTGATGAGAAAGTTTTGATAAAGATGTAAAAGTGAAGACACAAGTGCATTTAGACTAACTTGAGTAATATAAGGGCGTATGGATGAACTCATATGCACATTTTAGAATTCGAAATACTTTCTTAATACTAAAAAGCCAAATGGGCCGTCCCAAGTTGGGAGCCCAACAAAAGCACTGTACCCGGCCCACTGTCAAAACGACAGTGTTTATTTTTTTTGAGTAAAGAGGAATATCCCCGGTAAAATAGATTAATCACCCAAAAGCGGTGTTTAAGTCGAGTAATGAGTATAATATAATATAATTTTCTTACAAACAAAACAATGAGACTTACTAAAGGAATCGGTTTTCTTTTTTACTGTGAGTTAGCATTATTGGCCATGTTCATATGAGAAAGAACTTTGAAACATTTGATGCATTTCCTGTAATTCTGAAGTTTAAGTCAAATACAAAAACTATAGTGACCACTCAACTTTCAATGTTACGATTATTTCACGAATAAATTCCATTTGCCATTTGCCATTTTGATTAATTTGATCAAATCAACTTTTAACATAAACCAAATGCATTAGAAGAGTAAAGATTGTATCAAAAATTCCAGTCCCACATCGATTAAAGGAAAAACTTTTTATTCGTTTATATATTTTGCCGTGCATAAAATGCTTAAGTTGGGATAAGACTAAATTGTTGGTCAAGCGGTGTTTTATTATATTTACTCGAATATAACAAAATTTTGCATTGTCAATATTATGTCCATATTCTCAACTTTTTTTATTTATTTATTATGATTTATACTTTTTTTTATTGTTATTTATAAATAAATCTAAACTTCACTGTCTATTTTGAAACATCGCCATTGCCACCATTTTGGAGAGTAACCAGTTAGAGTTGGAACTTATAAGGGCCAGAGCTTAAGATAGTGTGAGCTTAAGCTGGTATTTTATGTTTATTTAAAGCTACTTCAACAAGGTTTTAGAATAAATACTGGTATTTTATGTTCATCCACAAAATTTCTACAAACAAACTTCCACAAAGTGACTTGTCACCAATTAAATCATCTTATTTATTTCTCTCTCTTCCTTTTAATTTTTCATCATCCTATCAATGCATGTCGAATCCTTTTGTGAAAAATTCTTTTGTAAAACCTTTGTGGATGTAGCATACCTCTAAAAATAAATAGACCTATAAGTATATCTACTCCATTCATTATTAGACAAGTGTAATACATTCATTTCTCTCTTGTCATATTCACCAATTAAATTTTAACTTTCACCAATCACATTTGTAGGTTTGTTTTAGGTTCACCAATTAAGCATTTTCATATAGGCATACTAATCATTTTTGGCATACTATTTATGAAATAGAAAAGATTTGTTTTACTATTGATGTTGAAAAACTTGGTAATTGATGTTAAGGAGTAAATCTAAACCAATTATAAGGAGAGGAAAAGTGAGGTAATGGAGTAATGGTTTTGCCTTATGAAAAAGACTTTAGAGGTCCATAAGATATCATTTTCTAGTGGTCGCAATTTACTAAATATATATACCTAAGTATTCTCACACGACACGACATGAGGTACTATTAAAAAACTCTGCAACTCACTGTGAAAATATTTCTAAACCATTAGACATAACTTCTGCTGAAAAAAGAACTTTGAAACATTTGATGCATTTCCTCTAACTTGTAACTCCGAAGTTGAAGTCAAATACAAAAACTATAGTGACGACTCAACTTTCAATGTTACAAGTATTTCACGACAACAGTTTTTCCAGAGACAAACAATATATAATTGTTTCAGTAAGAGATCATGTGTTATTACTATATAAAAAAATATAACAAGCATAAACGCTGTTTACAAGTATATCTACAAGGATCATCAACTGATTACATTATTTTCATAGAGACTGCAAAGAAAAACGAAAACCAATAATAATAGCATAAATCAAACCTCAAAACTCCGAATCACTGGATAACACGGTAGAAGCAGAGTCAAGTGTTTCTGATTGCAATTCTATGCGACAAATTGGTTACTATTCAGCGTGTTAAAAATCACTTCAAACAACAGTATGATCTTCTATCATATAGTAGCAATAACACACGGTATGTACTTAAAAAGTAGCAATATGTACAGTTCTGAAAATTTTCCATTTGAAGTGGGAAATTCATGGTTATTAAGTTACTATGCATCATGTAGTACCTTTTTATGCTCTAAAAGCTCAGATAAAGCAACCCGCATCTTCTCCACTGAAATCGGTTTTAGTACAACTCCATCCATCCCAACTCTCAACAGGCTTTCCTTTGCCGTCTTGTCTGTGTTGCCTGTGAGTGCAACTATCAGCGGTTTTTCACGGCGTTTTGGGAATTTCTCATGTACAAGTCTTGCAACATTGTAACTGTCTGAACCAGGTAACGAAACATCCATGAAAACAACCTTGTGTTCTTTGGTGATGACTTGTAAGCACTCTTCACCTGAGCTAACTGTCGTTACATCGCAACCAAGGTGCGCCAGAAGACCCTTTGTTGCCGTTCTGCTAACCCTGCGTTATATCAATGATAAGAAAGATGTGTCAAATACATGTGTAAGTAAATATATATGTATCTGTGTGCGTGTGTGCATATATATTGGAGGCAAATTTGGCCCATTTCAACTGGGAGTGGGTTGACTTAGATCTCTAACGGGTCAAAAGTGATAAGAAAGATATAGCTTAACAAAAGACGGGTCGAAAGGTGAATCCATAAAACGTCTGTTATCATCTCATTCAGAATTATAGATTATTGTAATCTAACGCTAACTATCGAAAAAGGTAAACAATTTCAGATAGAAAATGTTTCTAGTCAACCAAACCAACCACACCCATATCAACCCGACAAATTACTCAGCCTGACCTGGTCATTTTGCCACCTCTAACGCACACCTTACTTGATAAATTTAAGTAAAGTATGCAGTGTTTTAAAAATAAAGGGTCTTCAACGGAAACTGTTAAGATATAACTAACCCATTATCATCGATGACTAGAACTTTGAGACCTGTAAAGCTTGTCTGGCCAAGTTTCGGAGGAATTCTCATATGAGGGAGTCTTGATTCATTTAAACGTGCAGGGAACCCAAGTTTGACATAAAAGATTGCAGTAGCTCCCTTTCCAACACCTTCACTTTCAATCCATATATTACCTTCCATTAGATTCACGAATCTGCATCGATACAAGATAGAGGGTTAATTAGAACTACCATAGCTGACAACTTCAATCTATGGATCTATCTACTTATAAATGTGTCGATTTGAGTTATGTTTTATCTCAAACAGGTCACAAACAAAAAAGAGGGACCAAGGAAATGGGTTGAAGGACAAAAAAAAATTACTAGGTGTAATTTTTATACATCAGCGCTCTTTGAATTGTTTATTCAAATCTTTTAATTAGTATTGAAACAGTACCATTTTTGTGATCGATAGTTGACAGAAAGTGGCGTTGGTCAACCTAACTCATTCTGGAGCCGCACCAAATATTACCCAATTTGGTCCAGAACTATTTATCATGTTAACCAACCCACCCGTTCTGCCACCTTTAGAGAACCAGTTCAACTTCATAATGGACAGGAAATGATAACAAGAAGATAAAAAGGCAGAATAACCTTTTACAAATGGCAAGACCGAGTCCACTGCCACCTGCGTTTCTACTTGCTGGTGCTTGGCTTTCTGCAAATTTCGTGAACAGCTTAGGAAGGTCTTGCTGGCTGATTCCGATTCCTGTGTCTTTCACCTACACTAGAGGAGTGTAGTTAAGAAGTGAACTCGGCACATTAAAAAATTAGCTACATGTGGCAATGTTGACCCATTTACGTATAAAATGGGCCGATTTGATTGAAAAAATAGACAATTATTGTAATCAAATGCTTGCGTAATGATATTTAACAAACATAATATTTACATGAAAAGGTTAAGTTGGACAAAGAGTATTCAGGGTCAATAAAACATGACCTGTTTTGACTTGTATAAAAAGAATACGTTTTGACCTCCCACCCAACCCGCCTAATGCAGTAACGCCACTTAGCCACCTCTACAACTAGCAGATAAAGCTGATTTTGCTGAAGAATAAAGGCAAACAAACCTGAACACGCATATAAAAACTATTATCGCCAGGAATTGGAAAAAAGTCGGGAGATCGAGGATCTCTTAAAGAATCTGGTTTTGCCATGATGGCAGATATCGAAACGCTGCCCTCCTTTGAGAATTTCACAGCATTGCCAATTATATTTAGAATTATTTGCATTAGTCTCTTCTCATCACCAAATGCATACTCTGGCAAATCAGATGAAAGGCTCAATGTCACAAACAATCTTTTGACTGATGCAACTGGCCGTATCAAGTTTAGAACCTGGGAAAAGAAAACACACATTCGTTACCAGAAAACTGCTAACAAAGAAAAAAGTCTAGAGAAATATATAGGAGATGTTTGATGTGCGTTTTGAAGGTGATCATATGATGTATAATAATCAGATTAAGAGAATCAGCTGTAATAAAACACGCAGTAGCTGTTACATTGGGGACTGATTAGGGGTGTTTAGCACTTTAGCATTGCTTATCGATACTGCTTATCTGCTTTTTGAGTGATATAAGCAGCTTTAAGTAAGTAACTGCAAGCTGCTTTCACTTATACATGTTTCAGATAAGCAGTTAGGATAATTAACCATAGCACCCTAGAACCGACAAAACTCCTTAATTGTTGACTAATAATGTATCACGGTGAAATAAGCAGATAGACGGGTTTTAATAAGCTGTCTACCCTTTAAAAACTTTATGTTAGAAAAGATGACATTTCTGCCCAAAAAAAAAGAGAGTTTGTAAATTGGTAATAAAAAATCTTTAAATCAAGTTAAACATGGATAAATTAATAATCCCTTGAACAAAGATTTGTTGTAGTTGATAAGAAACTGATTATCAAAACACGGTTTTATGATTTATCCAAACATTAACCACAATTAGTTCCAAAACTAAAATCTGAAAACCGTCATAATTAACATGCCATAAGAGAGTACCTCGTTGAAAAGAGCATGTAGGTTAAAAGTTGCAGTATCAAGTTCAAGGCTACCATCTTCCAGCCTCGAAAGGTCTAATACATCATTTATTAGTGTGGCAAGCAAGTTACTGCTCTTTAGAATGGTCTCAACCATGAGCCGTTGCTCGGGTGTTAATTCAGTTTCTTGTAGTAATGATGAAAGTGCAATAATTGCATGCATAGGAGTTCTCATTTCATGGTTCATAACTGCAAGGAAATCATTGCGCGCACGGACAGCAGTTTCGGCTTCTCTTCTAGCAAGATCGAGTGCCACGTTCTGCTCCATAAGCAAATCGCGAGCTCTCATAGACTCTTCTAGAATCGCGGCATGAGAAAGAGCAACGGCAACCTACACATGAAGATAGAGCAAAGGATCAACTTATAGCTGTGTCCACATAAGGTTTCTAGATATACTTGAAAACAATATACCATAAAAAACTAGAGGTGGCAAATTAGGTGAGTCAAGCAGATTAGGTAACCGGTTGAATTGGGTCGGGTCAGGCTGACCCACAAACACATCTCGTCTTTATAAAAACTATATTCTTATATATAATCAACGCGTCAGTCATCATTACAAAAACCACATTATTACATTTACAAACTAAATTTTCAACGTGCGCCCCTACTAGCTAAGGTAATTAATTTGACCCATTAAAATAAACACGCATACACAACCCAATATGAACCCATTAATTAGTAAATGGGTAGAATTTGTCACCTCTGCTAGAAGCAAAATGAAAAGATTATCAAACTCTAAAAGTATAGACAGGCTGCTAACCTGATCCGCCACCACTTCAACAAGCTCCAACTCATGAACATGCCACTGCCTTGCACTATCCGAAGGAAGCATCAAAACCATCAACGCATAACGTTTTGTTGAAAGTTCGGGCCAATCATAAATTTGAAAATTATTGAGATGTAAAAGCGGGACTCTCACAGCAGCAACCTCCCCGAGCATATATTTGCCAGAAGCTGGGCGCAATCTAGCAACAGGACTATTTGGAGATATCTTAACCGCACGATTGGTGCTAAAAACTTGATTGATTGAAGGTGACTGAATCGGGACAGTAAACCCGACAGGGTTTTGATGGCGAAGAGTATAGGAGAGTTGTAGCTCTAAACCACTACGTGTCGGCATCCAAAGAGCACACTCTTCAAGTCCTAATGTTCTTCCTAACTCAACAAGCGTAGTCTTCAATATAGTATGTCTGTTAAGTGTGCTTCGGATTTCATGAGTTAGCATTCTAACATGTCTTCCTGTTTCTTCTTGGGTACGAATGATACCCATTTCACGATCAAGCTCAGCAGCCTTATTTTTTAAAAATAATTCACGAGTCTTAACACTAAGTAGGTCAGGAATAATGTGAACTAACATAAGTGCAGTCGCACATGACACTGCAGCGGTCAAGACTTTGGCAGTGGTCATAACAATAGCTACTGTCCTTGTATGCGTATTAAAGGTCCATAAGTTAATAAGATGTGTAGCCCCACACAGCACAATGAAAGCACCAAACTGAACAAGCACCCATTTATATGGAAAAACCATAGATTTTTTAACAAAGTATATTAACTCAAGTGGAATTGAGAAATAAGCAAGAGCAATGAAGAAATCAGATATGTACTGATATTTCATCAGAAGGTCATCAGGTGGCCAGAGTGGCTCAACGCAGTTGCAAGGATCCATCGTTTATGAACCACTTCCTCAGACGTAAACTAATTACAGCATCTGCAAGAAAAGAAACCAATATATGTTGATTGTTAACAAAAAGTTAAAAACTATAAACTTTCACTGCAAAATATATCGGAAAGCATTCACACGAGTAGGTTTTGATTTACAACTTAAGGTGCAAGTTGGAATCATAATCAACAGTATGAAAAAACAAGTAGTTATTGTTGGTTTGAGCATTCTAGAGTAGCTAGAATACCACGGGACAAAACGAAGAGTTTAAGCTTCATGACTCACAACCTAGCAATGTTATTACATACACACGAGACTGCATGATTAACATCATATTGCGCATATAATTCACCATATTGGTAAACAACTATTGCAATAAACACACCTAGTATTCTAGCATCGTTAACTGATGCATTATTTGACTGTGCTACAAGTTAATAAGCGAGCACCTAAAATCTATAGTACAAGAGACACTCGATCATACAATTATGAGCGATTACTTGAAGAAAGTATTATTTCTGATTGGAGCTTGACTAACTTGTAATTGTATCCACAGCGTCAAAACAAGGTCTAATTTATCCATGGATGCAAAAAGTTAACAATAATAGTTAACCTAAATCCATGACTAGTCAATCAGCAACAATGAAACCTAAAAGGTTGATATAGCGAAGAAGACATATATAACATGGTCTCGAGCAATAGCTACGATGATACGCTACTATTTGTTTGAGTCGTCATTTGAGCTGGTTTTGATTTGTAATGAGTAATGAATTTTGTTAACAAAGCTGTAATGACTAATTTGTGTTACAATTGACGATTGATTAATATATCGTAATTGTCCAATTTATAACTAACTAACTAACTAACTAACAAACATATTGATAGCAACTAAATAGGGGACATACTGCAATTCAATTAGGGCACATACTGCAACAATGAATTGAATTACTAGTAATAATTAAGAAAAATGAATATAGAAATAGATCCCGATTAGTTAATAAAGTCAATGGAAAGTGGAAACTGAAATTGAAGAGTTGTTGTTACCTTGATGATGAGGAAGGCTCGTGAATCATGAATCATGAATAATAGGGTGATAATCAAAATGTATGTTTGGGGGCTTTCAACTTTCAACTACTCTCTCTTTGGTTTCACACACCCCAAATAAATTTCTACTCGGACAACAACAACTTGCCTTTTTCTGTCTCTCTCCACTCCAAATAAGTACTTGGTGCCCCTGCCCCACAACAAAGTGTTTTTTTTTTCTAACTTTTTGTAGGTTTAAAACTTTTGATTAGTATAATATAAACAAAATTATAAAAATAATAGTAAGATTTAAGTTCATTTAGATACTAAACATTTTATGGATACCGAGGGACTCATCTCCACCTTTCATCTTTATCTCATTTAATGGATGAGATTAAATTGTCTATTTACATTAGAGGGGTATTTTTGTAAACGTCTCATAATACACACACATAATGTGTGTTTTCCTGCAGTTTCTTTTTTTTCTCTCTCTACACCCCGATCCACAACTAATATCAACACAAACAACTAATCGATCGATCTTCAATCCATTATCTTATTTTGAATCGATTATCTCCTTCTTCAGTTGATTAACATCAGGTTCA
>BQNB010136878.1:4033-17938 GCA_026074375.1 Tanacetum coccineum
CATGGGATGATTAGCTAGATTGTGTGTGCGTTTTCTTGGTTAGATTAGATCAAAAGTTTGGTTTTTGAAGGTTTATGGTCTTATTCTTGACACTCTTTGATTCTCACGTTTGTGGTGTTAAAGTTGGTGTTTTTATAGTTGTTATAGCCTTCTAGGATCAAGTTGTGCAAAAGAAACCAAGCAAAAATGTTTAAAAGGGTGATTTTTAGGTGTTTTTAGGTGGAAAAAGTCGTATTATCTTGACTGCGGTTTGTCTCTCTGGCAAATTTCTTCATTGCGTTTTGTCTCTTGCGTTTTGTTAGAAAAAGGACATTGCGTTTTGTCGTTTTGTGAAGGACAACAGTACTGCGTTTTGTCTCCTGCGTTTTGGTTTATTTTACAGGTTGAGATTTGCTTTTGCGTTTTTCCTATTTGAAGACCCATATTGCGTTTTGCCTAGGAGAAACTCTGCCCATTTCATTTCTTGGCTACGTTTTGTCTCAAGATACTGCGTTTTGTCTCAAGATCATGCGTTTTGTGTCACTGTGTTTTGTCTCAAGATCCTGCGTTTTGTGTCACTGTGTTTTGTGTCACTGTGTTTTGTCTCAAGAACCTGCGTTTTGTGTCACTGCATTTTTTCTCAAGACTTGACTGAGTTTTGTCTAAGCTTCTTCACTGAGTTTTGTCTAAGCTTCTTCACTGCGTTTTGTCTAAGCTTCTTTACTGCGTTTTGTCTAAGCTTCTTCACTGAGTTTTGTCTAAGCTTCTTCACTGAGTTTTGTCTAAGCTTCTTCACTGAGTTTTGTCTAAGCTTCTTCACTTAGTTTTGTCTAAGCTTCTTCACTGCGTTTTGTCTAAGCTTCTTCACTGCGTTTTGTCTAAGCTTCTTCACTGCGTTTAGCCTAAGTCTCATTATCTTCATTACGTTAACTTATTTCAACCAAACCAAATCATAATTAAACAACATATCACCTAATCCAACAAACAATCATCACTTTTAACATACAATCACTAATCATTGTTCGATTAACTTAATCATTTCACAATCAATTAAGATCAAGTACATTAACGTCAACAACGATTTTTTTATAACGAAACACAACAAATCACTTAATCTACTTAAGATCCTTAATTTCATTTCACACATCGAATCTCAATGGAATCTTTGAATTATAAGTCACAAGAGAGAGAGCTGCATCAGTTGCAACAAATGCAAGACAAAGCAAAGGAAAGTTGCATGACATCTTTTCTACTACTTCATTCATTTCTCCATGTTCTTTCATATAATGAATTAAAAATAAATGGATGTTTCACATGGGCGTTTGTGACACTCTTTGAACAAGATATTCAGACTTTCACATGCTTAATGTTACTTCACTTGGATCAACTTGAAAAGCAACTTGACAAAGATGACTTTCAAGAAGATAGATCCATGGTTGCCTTTTAGGTGATCAACAAACAATTTCAACTGTTCATCGATTCACAATTCACTTGGGATTATGACAGTCAAATGACAGAAAAGTATTTTGCTGAATACACTCGAATCGAGGTATGACAATTCCGTGATTCATTGATCAAACACATGGAATCTGTTAAGAAGTCCATTGATGAAAGAGCACAACTTAAATGACATTATGATAGAAAGGTGAATAAAAGATTGATGCAGATGCAAGAGAGTAAGGTTGTTTCGAGTAAAGCATTAGATACTAGTTCAGTTGTTACAGAATGCAGTAGGACAAAGTCAGATAAGCATATTACAAGAAGCAGTTCAGGGACTTATATCACACATGTTGTGGATGCAGATATCATACTAGTAAATGACCAAGTGTCATCTGCTAAGGTACAATTTACTGCTCAACATAATGTCCTTGCTAATGAACAATAACATACTGATCAATCTGAACCAAGTTATGACACATATCTGTTGGAAAAGGTTGATAGTAATACCACTCCGGATTCAACAAATATAAGTCATAGGGGAGGAGAGATTGACCAGGATGCTGAACAAGATCAAGTAAAAAATGCTTTGCTTAAGGCTGAGTTTCTCAAAACAAATGATATGGTTGAAAAAAAAGTTTATATTGAACTTTCAGACATATTTTTACAACTTGAAAAACATTGTATTTCACTTGAAATTTCAATGCAACAAAAGGAAGAAAGTTTTCAAAGTCACAAACCTTGTAAGAATCAGGAGTCTCCTGAGTTTCGTGAATTTTTTGAGATCAAAGATTTGAAAGCTCAGCTACAGGCCAAAACCACGCTAATTTGCAACTTGAAGAATCAAATTAAAAGTGTGAAGGAAGCAAGTAATGAAGCCAAACATAAAAAGGAAATTAATGTTTTGGAAACAATAAACATTGAATTGGAAAGTAGTGTGGCTAAATTACTTGTAGAAAATGAGAAGTTAAATAAGGAAAATAAGCATTTAAAACAGACTTATAAAGAACTTTATGATTCTATCAAAAAGACACGAATTTAGATGAAAGATCATAATGACTCACTGATTGCTCAAGTAAATAGTAAGACTGCTAAAAATACTAATTTAAAGGCTCAGATTCAGGAAAAGGTTTTTGCGAATGCAGCATTAAAAAACGAATTAAGAAAGTTAAACGGAACTAGTATGGATACTAAGTTTGCAAAACCATCAATCTTGGGAAAACCGGTTTTACAACCACACAGAAACCAATCAGTTGTTAGACAACCGAATGCGTTTAAATTTGAACGACCTAACTTTTCAAAACCACGGTTTGCCTCCCAAGTTGATGTGATTAACATTTTGTCAAAACCAGTCACTCCTTATTATTTTCCTAAAGTTCAAGAATATGTTCTTGCAAAACCTCATCATGTGATTGCACCTAGCTCATCAAGGAATAGTCAAGAAGAATATTATGGTTCAAATGATATGGCTCACAATCACTATCTAGAGGAAGCTAGGAAAAAGACACAAGAAAGAAATAGGAATTCAAAGCCTAGTATTATGCCTTCTGTTATATTACAAAACACTGCTAATGGTAGTACTCTAAACCCTAAGAGAGCGAATCAAATATCTAGGAGTTTGCCTACATCTAAGAGTAGTTGTGTAACTATTACGGTTGTGCCCAAAGAGATCACTCTAGGAATTCTAGTTCTTTTTCAGATTCCAAACATTTCTTTTGTTCTACATGTCATAAAGGTGTCCTTAATGCAAATCATGATGCTTGTATAACTAAACTCCTGAATGAAGTGAATTCACGCAAGGTTAAACCCTATAAGACTAAAAATAGTAACAACCCTGTAGAACAGAAAAGTCATACTAAAAAACCTGGTAGGCAGATCTCTTCAGGACATAGGTTTTCTCCCAGAAAGACTTCCGCTGTATATGAGAAAACATCTCCTAGATCTTGTCTTAGGTGGAAACCCACAGGTAAAATTTTCACAACTGTTGGTCTAAAGTGGATTCCTACAGGAAAGTTATTCGACTCTTGCACGAGAAAAGTTGACAGTGAGCCTCCAAATGGTTCAAATGATGATATCACTAACCCATATGAATGCAATCAAACTCTTAATGTCAGTGCAGGTACTCTTAACTTAAGTGCAGGTATGTCTTTTAATCCTATAAAGGAAAAACTCAGAGTTTGGTTGCCGAAAAGACTGATATCTCATAAGCCAAGGGTTCAAGGGATTCTAATCTGATGCACATTAACAATGATGTTTGAACAAAATGGTTCAAGCCTCAGTCTTCAAAGTTTTATGATGTCTGTTCACATCAGTTCAGGCCTCGTTCTTCAATGTCAGATGGCGTCTGTTGACAACACTTCAGGCCCCGTTCCTCAAAGAAAATAAAGGTATACGCTTTAGTGCGCTTTATCTTCGAAAGAAGAGAAATCTTCTTGTTTTTGACCATTCTTATCAACATGATTCATGCTTTTTCCATGCTCGTTCTGTTATCAAGTGGATCAACATACCTTGGATTGTATTGTTATTTACTTGTTCAATCAAAAATGGCAACCTCATATGCAATTTTTGAGGGGAGAAGTGTGAATTAACTACATGTTGATTGATGCTTGAAAAATGGTCATATGGCTCCTAGCAAATCAGTACAGGACCCGCTCCTACCTTTCTAACACCTGGACAGATAAGTTCAGGGCTCATACCCAATTCGGTTCCTGCAGCACCTTATGTACCCCCCACAAATAAAGAACTAGAGATCTTATTCTAACCGATGTTCGATGAATACCTGGAACCTCCTCGTGTTGATAGACCGGTCTCTCCTGCTTCAGCAGTTCCAGTTCCTGTCAACTCAGCTGGTGCACCTTCATCTACCACCATTGATCAAGATGCACCTTCTCCAAGTCATTCATCGTCATCTTTGGCATTACAATCTCCAAGTTTACAACAAGGCGCTGCAGCTGAACCTACTATCATTGAAGACAATCCTTTGGCTCCTGTTGCCAATGCTCTCTTCGTAAACATGTTTGTTCCAGAATCTAGTTCTGAAGCATCATCATCCGGGGATGTTAGTGAAGCGGAATCAACTCACTCAACCACACCATCAACTTGGGAAATGGAGCAAGGATCACCCGCTTGACAATGTCATTGGCAATCCCTCTCGATCGGTATCCACTAGAAAACAACTTGCAACTGATGCCGTGAATTTAAAATGTGATTAAAATGGTTTATCTTGGTCGGTATGAATGTGTATAAAAATGGTCAATGTGAAAGTGTAGGGTGTTAAAATCGGTCGTAGGGTGTTTAAATCTAACAGCTTAACTGAAGCTGAAGAAGAAGATGTTGCAAAAGAGAAGTTCATGCTACTCTGCAGGTACTTAGTGCTGGACCAGAACCCATGAGCCCGTGCAAGAGACAGGAATGGATCAAACTTTGGGAAAATACATGTGTTTTGCTGGACCTAGACCCTGAGCACATGGATGTGAATCCTGTGACAGCCTAACCAAAGGTTGTATGAAAACTGAAGCTCATAACGTGAATTAAATGTGATTAAAATGGTTTATCTTGGTCGTTGAATGTGTATAAAATGGTCAAATGTGAAAGTGTAGGGTGTTAAATCTGTCTGTAGGGTGTTAAATCTATCAGCTTAACTGAAGCTGAAGAAGAAGCTGTTGCAAGAGAAGTTCATGCTACTCATGCAGGTACTGTGTCTGGACCAGACCCTGAGCCCGTGCAAGAAGACCAGACTGGATCAAACTTTGGAAAATTACATGTGTCTCTTGCTGGACCAAACCCTGAGCACATGGATGGATGATATTCCTCGCGACAGCCTACCAAAGGTCATGAAAACCTGAAGCTCATAACAGACGAACGTGTCATCGAAGAAAATCCAGAAAGTCATTCTGGTTCTATGTCTTCCATGAAAAATCTCGATGACTCTTATAACTTTGAGGGATCAATTTCTTTATGACAAACTAACCAAAGATGATCAGGAGAAATCTAAAGTTATAGAGGAGTCTGATTCCACCATACCTGATCCAAGTCATCAGACAGTAACGTCAACTCTTCCAGTGATAGCGACTTCACAGATGTCTATCTACTAAGCCGTTCGTCATGGTCAACTCCTCCACCAATCAACTCGGAAGCTTACAACAATTCATCCACCTCCCTGAAATCACTCCATTCATCCCTTCATCTAAGAGTGGCAAGATTGGGCAGATGAGTCTGAGTCAAGAAGATGATCACCTTACCGATGTTTTTAGTTTCAATCAAATCCCAAAAGTTCTCCGGTTGTTGTAAATATCTAGGAACAAAACTGGGGGTTTGTTTTTTTCCCCCTTTGGGGGGGGGGCCCCCCGGGGGGGGGGGGGGGGGGGGGGGGGGGGGGGGGGGGGGGGGGGGGATGATGCTCTCCTTATGATTCTTGAACGACACACTGCAGATTTAATCGAGCAATACTCTGCGCTGCCTGGCCTAGAGTCCATCAAGAATCAAGAATCTAAAAAGAGTCCAAAGGAGATTATCAGAATCAAAAGGGAACAAGGTGAGGAGAAACAAGATTCAACTTACTCCATCAGGTCAACAGACAAGGTGGCTCTTAAAGAATTTGATCTAAAGAGTGCTCTCTTCAAACACATGAATAAGAACAAGACTGCAAACAGAAATCCTGCCAACTACCATCTATACCATGCTCTTATGGAAGCTTTAATAGCAGATGAAGATGCCATGGATAAGGAAGTTGCAGTCAAGGTTAAAGACCACAAGAGAAAGCATGATAGTGATTGATGATCGAAGCACGTGAGATGATGACAGGCCCTTCAGCTGGAAAAATACCAGGGTAGGTCAGCAAGGAGAATGAAGACCCAAATCTGTTTGCTTCGGGTCAGTCCAGCCCTCCTTTAGTAAGTATCACCAAAGTTCAAAGAAACCACGGAAGTCTGATGCATATGCTTCCATACAACATCCAGCTCTTACCTTAATTGGATGGCAGATCACTGACACAAGAGATGGGAAAATGTTGTTAACTCTCTGATGCATATGCTTCCAAACAACATCCAGATCACTGACACAAGTCTGATGCATATGCTGGAATTCTGAACCCGAGCCTACACAAAGAAGACAGTCTGGTATTGCTTTCTGAGATTCCTTTTATTGTGCAAAGAATAGGTTTCTAATTGTCTAAGAAGCTCAAGGGTCACTTATATATTAACCCTATTCAAAACTCTTACTCCTGCTGAAACAAGAGGTGCTGACATAATGAAAGCTCTCAAAGGAAAGCTAGAAAATGCGCAAGGGATGATAGCCTGGAAACTGGAGGCTCAAATGAAGGAACTGGTAACATACTATGGGTTCCTGATGAGTCCATAGTCATCTCTAGAGCCTCAAGTGAAGGAACTGGATCCAAGCCAGGGGTTCCTGATGAGGAAAAGCTAATTCTTTAGTGGGAAGCAGATGTGGTCAGTGAACATTTTGACAGAGATGATAATGCTAGGGATGATAATGAGGAAACTAAGCCTGATCCTGATGAAATTTTTTTATGGTAAAAGATGAACCAGAAAAAATACTATGGAAATCGAAGTTGATTCCATGGTCACTGTTCCTTTCCAACAAGTTTCTTCATAGTTCCTTTACTGATACTTCAGTCATCGATCTCTCATCTCCTAAACCAGTATCTCCTCCCTGTCAAGAATCATTCATTATAACTTTCACCACCATTATCCGCACTACAGCAGAGTAATTCAGTTCTTGAAAATGGTAAGTCACTGGCCTCCTGGCACACATCAGTTCTGGACCCAGGTCCTCAACTTTTGACCTCCTAGACAATCAGTTCAGGACTATACACAACCTCTTCTCCAACACCTAATGTTCACCATCAAGAGATGACTGGATTTGTTTATTTTGCCCTATGTTGGATGAGTACTTCAATCCTTCACCAAGTGGTTGTTTTAACATGTTCTTGTAGTCGATTTGTTCAAGAACCTAATTGTTTTCACGGTACACCTTCATCAACGAGAATTGATCAAGATATACCTTCTACAAGTACCTCACAAACCACTCAAGAAGAACAATCTCATGTTATTCCTACTTGTGTTGAAGAAGATGATCATGGTATTGAAGTTGCACACATGGATAATGATCTGTAATTTGGTCTTCCAATTCCAGAACCTAGTTCTGAAGAATCCTCTTCCCGAATTGTTATCCTAACCTACGTGCATTCAGTAAATCAACCACAAGAACACATCGAAAAATAGGACCAAGGATCATCCGCTTGACAAGATTATTGGTGATCCTTCCAGACCGGTATGCCACAAGCTCAACTACATAATCGAAGCCCTGGCTCTGCTTACTATTGAGCTCTCTCTCTTAAGTGAACGCAAAGTTAGAGAGGATGCATTTACCAATCTGTTGGTTGATGCCATGAAATGGTTCATGAGTTGAACTTTGGAGATTTGGAGCTAGTACCTCGTCCCAGATCAAGTGATGTTTTTTACCTTGAAGTGTATTTTATAAGGTGAAATAGATGATTGGAGGAGGTGTATGAAAACAAGGCAAATCAAGGATGCAAAAGGAAAATGGAGTGCGGTTGAGCTTTACTTCGCTCGGTACATTAATTTCAGCTTGGCAGATACCTTTCCAAACCTTTGGCAAGAAAAACTTGAATTTCTCTGAAAAAGTTTGGAATGCAAAGATGCTCTTAGAAACGATGAAAAAGCTGGCTGTCGAAACTGAAGTGTTATGGTGGTATCTCTTTCATGTATCATTTGTCAAATATATAAAACTAGAAAAACACAAAAAGATTTTCATTTTTTAAAAAAAACTTTTCAACACCAAAATACAAAAATATATAAAATCAGAAAATTCCAAAAATATGTTTTTCATGACATGTCTTCTGGCATCGATAATATTTACGGCGTTAGAAATGTCATTCAATAATGACACGGTGCTGTAAATAAAGTTCGAACAGAAGTTTCAAATGTTTTTCAAAACATGTCAAAAATGGTTTGCAGTTATTTCAGACTGCAACCCGGTCTTCAAAATGAGGAAAGCACGTCGCCAAAAAGACGGCTGTTCCTAACAACGGGTGATTAAGTTCTCCCGGGCATGGATTACGTCATATCCGTGCACCCTCGATCTAATGTACGCTTCAGTGCATTATTTCTTGATAAAGAAGAGTCTTCTTTTTAACCAAATATTTTTTTCTTCTATGATTCTTCAAAACTTATTTGTGTTAAACATGGTGGAAAAGGTGTTGTCTTTCAAAACTTAATCAGTCATCTAAGTCTCTCATCAGAAAAAGATTTTTAAAAGAATTTTCTATCACTCAAACAATGTCTACAGCTCTTTAAATAGAAAACGGGACATTATTTGAGGGGGAGAAATGTGCTAATAATTCTTTCAAAACGATCTTTTTGAATAATCAAGGAGTAAACGGAAAAGGTTTGACAATAACTAATCATGATTTAAAGGGGAGTTAATTAATTTTAACTCATTTAGACTTTAGATGTTATGTGCTTCAACCTTTAGGACTTAGAATGAAACATATGGCAATTAGGTACTTGCTTCGTTTAACGTACATCAGAAAGGTTGAAAAGGTTTGACAATAACTAATCATGATTTAAAGGGGAGTTAATTAATTTTAACTCATTTAGACTTTAGATGTTATGTGCTTCAACCTTTAGGACTTAGAATGAAACATATGGCTACACACAACTCCCAAAAATTAGGTACTTGCTTCGTTTAACGTACATCAGAAAGGTTCTAGATTGCCAGTGGTATAAGTTTTATAACCCGGACGATTTTTTTTCCTCAAAATTATTGATTTCATAAATCAAGTTCGGGTTAATCATTTGAAAAGTGTACTAATCAAATCAGAATCAATTTTCGACACTACAAACAGATTTTCAAGAAATCTCGGCCACTCGAATAAATACAATAGATCTTTAAATAGATATACGGGTCTTGGTCGAGGCGAGGGGAGAAAGTGTTTTCGAATTATCTTCAACATGTCACGGTAATTATATGAAAAAGTTTTAACTTAACAGACAATGATTTGAGGGGGAGTTTTAACTCCAAGGGCTTCATTTGTCATAAGTTGTTAACTTTAGAGGCTTAAATATAATTTCAAGACTAGTGATGAGCTTATATCTCACTTCGATTCAATATTGCCAACACCTCATAGTTTTAAAATGCTTAGGTTTGTTTGGAAATAATTATGTAGTTTTAGAAGCCTTGAAGTTGAAGATATGTTTCTGATTCGATTAGTATTTCCCCTATCAGTTAATCTCTAAGCTTACTTTCAAAGGAGTAGAATGTATTGTCAAAAGAGGTACACATAGGTTTGATAAGTATGATGATACCTTTAGATTGTCATTATCCTGCAGGAGAAATGTTTACATCTGGACTTAGTTGACTTAGGTATTATCATTTCGGCGATTTAGAGGGAATAATTGTGACATCCGAGACTTAGCTAACCTTGGTGTTTCAATTTATATCATCACTATCTTTTAAGGAGAAATACGCTCATCAGGGACTTAATTGACTTTGATGTTATGATTTCGAATTATTTGTGTACTTCGAATATTTGTTGTGTCTTCTCAAGAAAGGATTGCTGGTTCGGGGGAAAGCTAAGACAACTTCCATCTGGAGAGTATCGAGACAGACTACAGAGTGCTAACATGGACATAATGACTGTGCCACTTTCGGTTTGAACATTTCAGATCATGTCTAATACATAATCTTGTACATCAATAAGTAGTGTGGTAATTAGTGTTATGTGTCAGTTTATGATTTTTTTCATGAGTTTCTCGTTAAACTCCAAATCATTTATAAACTCATCATAACTGACACTAACAGAATCCCTCATTAATTGAGGGGGAGCATATATAGGTTCCAATATCGGCTTGTATTTAATCAGACCACATTATCTCCTAAATTTTCTAACATATTTAAATCAATTGAGATCCTAAATCTTAAAGGGTTTGAAATTTTTGATCAAGGGAGAGAATGTGATTTAATATGAAAATCTAATAAAAATTTAATCTCTTAGACTTAAGTGTAGGCGCTCCCATATGTGCTAAACTCTTTCGAATATCGATGCACATATTGAAGGGGAGCGAATGGTGTATGATGGCAATTGTGGAAATACCAAAGATCGACCCTGTAATTACTTTATCGGAGTTATAAGGATGGTAAGGTTAGGTACTCGTTCCCCTAATCCAGTCAGAGCCGGAGGGATCTACCTAGGGACACTCCACTAGTTAGTGTAAATGTCCTTAGGTAAGATTACAGAAGGAGTAATGTGAGAATAAAGGAATAGTGCGGACTGAGATGGAGCTAGTACTGGAACATACCCAACAAGGTACTAGTAATGAAGTCTCGGTAAGCACTAAAGGGGTTGAAGAATGAAAAAGAAATGTTAAGATAAAGGGTGAAAAGAAAGCAGCCCTCCTTAAAACATTAGGCAGAAACCGAGTCACTACATATGCTGTCAGAATCACATGGTTGATTGCTAACATTGAAGACAAATATCATGGACCCAGTGATAGGTTGCACAACCCTCCCTAGCCACTCAAGATCCTTTAAAGGATTCTTGTTTCATTTCTCACGGAGATTGTTGGGACATACAAGATAAAAAGTCAAAGCACTGCTAAGTAGAAAGTCAAAGTACTGCTATGGGCCAAATAATGTTCTATTTTTATGGCCCATATGTCATATCGTATTCTCCCTTCTTGAGAATAGGAAGTTTGATGGTTGAAACAGTGTGAGGAGTTTGTTGTGTTAGTGTTTGTGATGATGATGGTGGTGGTGGTGGTGGTGGTGGAATTTCATCTTATGAACCAGACATGATTAGTTTTGTAAGGTAGAGATTTATAACTGGTTTTTCTTCTTCTTACTCAGAGTTTCTCTTCAGGCTCTGATACCACTTGTGAGTCCCAAACTGACCAGATCTTTGCAGCCTACTAAGGGTGATAGCCAACTTGTATAAATACAGATTGACTATAGAGAAATACTGATTAGGAATACTTATTGTATATACGGAATCTACATAATAGTATTAAGAAGAATAATGAAAAACTAAACTTTGATTTCTATTAATCTGCTAAAGTGATTACAGATTACTAACTATGAGATATGATTATATGAGATGAGATATATATATTGAACTGATTGTTATATCTCTCTAATGTTGTAGGGTTCCTTTTATAGACCAAGAATAAACCCTAACAGGCTTACAAAACGCACAAAAGATAATACATATCTTCTCCTATAATATCTCATGCATATCTCTTAAACGATACTAACTATTTTATACTAACGGTACTAACCATCTGAGCAGTACTTAACACTTTGTACTGTCAATACTAACTATAACTATCGGTGTTAAGTATATACCTAACGGTACTAAGTCAGGAATGAATACTTCCCAACAAATACAATATATTTTTCTGTATTTATTGGTCATTATTAGTCTTTTTAGCTTGTTTTATTAGGCGAAATGTACATGTATTTAAACACATACCATTAGGTTTGATAATGCAAATGAATAACCGAGTTTAGCTACATAAGTTTAATATTCGAGGTCAATGCAAGCAAATGATAGAGAGCCAAGGCAGTAATTGCAAATACCATTTTAATGAATAACTCTCAGCTCACTATTTCTTATGTAGAAAGCTCAAGAATCTTAATAGTACTATATGCTTACTACACAACTGAAGAAACGCTGTCGGCTGAAAATTGAAAGCTTAATGATGTTATTAGTACCCCCGAACAAATACCTAACACATAAAGTGAATTTTCAAAAAAACCTACTAATTTGTGCATGAAGCTACTTATAGTACAACTTGAGGAACTAATAGAGAACAATAAAATGTTACTGATATTGTTAGGATTATGAAAATCCATGTAAAAGACTCGGTCACCCCGTGTAATATCTAGCATAGGTTAGCTCGTAGCTTTAATATTAATTGTCTAATTACTGTATGACTTATGGTGTTAGGCCGGGTCTTTACCCATATGTTAGCCCACTCCATAGCCCACTTAGGGGCACAAAACACTTGTATTTATACCCCCTTTCTAGCCATGGGAAGGGGTTGGTTGTTCATTCTATTATACACATACATAAGGTGTAGTTTCTCTTACTAGAACTCACTTTCTCTCTCTAAGATAAATTAGCCAACCCCTAGATCATTCATTGTGTTATGATATCCAATATACTACAATTGGTATCAGAGCACATGGGATGATTAGCTAGATTATGTGTGCGTTTTCTTAGCTAGGTTGTGTGTGCGTTTTCTTAGTTAGATTAGATTGTGTGTGCGATATCCAACTTCAAACTCAAGGGGCCTACGCCTCTTGTCAGCATAGCTCTTTTGTCGATCACGGGCAGCTTACATACGATTCCTAATCTTAAAGATCTTTTCTGTGGTTTCATGAATAATCTCGGGTCCGGTGAGCTGTGCGTCTCCAACTTCAGCCCAACAAACAGGTGAACGACATTTTCTACCGTAAAGAGCTTCGAAAGGTGCAGCTTTGATGCTTGTGTGGTAACTGTTGTTGTATGAGAATTCTACTAGGGGTAAGTGTCTATCCCAACCATTTCCAAAGTCAATCACACAGGCTCTCAACATGTCCTCTAATGTCTGAATGGTTCTTTCACTCTGACCATCGGTCTGAGGATGATAAGCAGTGCTCATGTTCAACTGGGTACCCAATGCTTTTTGCAACGATTGCCAAAATCTCGAGATGAAATGACTATCACGGTCAGAGATAATTGACACTGGTACACCATGCCTTGAGACTACTTCATTTACATAAAGTCTCGCCAGTTTCTCCATCTGATCAGTCTCCTTGATTGGCAAGAAGTGAGCAGATTTGGTAAGACGATCAACAATGACCCAAATCGTATCGAATCCTGCTGTTGTTTTGGGTAACTTGGTGATGAAGTTCATTGTTATCTTTTCCCACTTCCATTCTGGTAGATCGAGTTGGACCAATAAACCAGATGGATTTAGGTATCCTGCCTTGACTTTAGCATAAGTCAGGCATTTACTGACATATGTGGCGATGCCAGCCTTCATGTTCGGCCACCAATATAACATTTTCATGTCATGGTACATCTTGTCGGATCCTGGATGAATAGAATACTTTGACTTATACGACTCGTTCATAATCAAAGACCTCGTATCACCGTAACACGGTAACCAACTTCTATTATCCAAACACAACGTTCCATCAGCGCGGGCTTCTAACTTCTTTAGCATGCCACCAATATCTTCTGTCTCAATGTTTTTAGTCTTAACTGCTTCCTTCTGAGCCTCAAGGATTCGTGACGAAAGGTCCAAGCCAATAGTTATAACTAAGGCTCTTACTTATAGTGGTTCAATCCTTTCTTTTTGGCTCAAAGCATCTGCTACAACATTTGCTTTCCCCGGATGATAACGAATCGCGCAATCATAATCACTGAGGAGTTTTATCCATCGACGCTGCCTCATATTGAGT
>BQNB010136880.1:0-17937 GCA_026074375.1 Tanacetum coccineum
GCTAATTGAAGCTTACTTCGAACAGATGCCTCAGTGATTGTATACTCTAGAGTATCTATGGTTGCTCTTAGTTCTAGAGTCCCATCAGCAAGAGTTGAGGCAGTTGCAGTCTGCCAAAACTATTTGACTAGGGAATCATGGATAGTAGGATTGTGAGTCAAGGCATACCTGATATGCGAGCCTTTTAAGAAATCTACTATCTCTGCAAACCCTGCACTTTCTTCAGGTTTCTTTAAAAATCCCACTTGGTTATGCTTGTCGCAGTATTTCAGTGAAGCCATTCTTTTGAAATTGTAGTAACGAGGTTGTGAGTGTTAGTGATTATCAACTGGGTTTGATGCGTTTTGGTAACTTAGTACTGATTGGAACTACTAATTGACTTTATATGCGAAAAATAATGAATTTCAATTATCCCTCCGAGAAAATAGGCTCTTTTTAATGAAGAAGACTATTGTAGGTGAGATAAAACAGTAAATACCCAATTTTGTATCATTATCCGCTTAAATATCCCTGCAATTTGCTATAACGGTCATATTTAGTGAAAAGTAAAAGTTGTGAGACCAAACAGTACTAACGACTAGTTACCAAGATTAATATTGGCCTACCAGACTTAAATCTGGTCAACCAGTATTAACAATTTTATTGTCAGAACTAAACAATAAGCTTAACAGGATTAATATTGGCCTACCAGATTTAAATCAGAATTAAGCCACACACAAAATATACTACAAAATGACTTGAAAACACTTATTACTACTAGGTCTATGACTACTAGACTTAATATAACCTATCATGATTAAGTCTACTATCTAGTATGACTAAATTTATAAACTATACCTTTAATCCTCATCTCAAATGTAGCTATGGATTTATCATACCAATATTAACCACTAAGAAATGAAACCTTGGTCCATCAAAAGCTTTGGTCAATAGGTCAGCTACATTAAAGTCTGTGTGAATTTTCTCTACCCTAATGAGCTTCTTTTCATAAGAATCTCGTATAAAGTGGTGTCTGATCTCTATGTTCTTTGTCTTGGAGTGATACACCGGATCCTTCACAATGAAGATTGTGCTTTCATTATCAATGTGAATTTTGGTATTCATAAAATTGAAACCATAGTCCAACATTTGATTCTGAATCCACAACACTTGTCCACAACAACTTGCAGCAGCTACATATTCAGCTTCTGTTGTAGAGGTAGCCACTATGGTTTGTTTCTTGCATTGCCAAGAAATTAATCTGCTTCCAAGAAATTGACCCCAGCATAGTCACTGTCTGAGAAAGCTTCTGCCCAAATTGGGTTTGCCCTTAAGGTACTTAAAGATTCTCTTCACAGCATTAAGGTGTGAAGTCTTGGGAGTAACCTGAAAACGAGAACAAGCACATACTGCAAACATTATATCAGGCCTAGAGGCAGTTAAATACATGAGAGAACCTATCATGGATCTGTATAAGTGTACATCCACATCATCAGCTTCCTCATCTTTTGTCAATGCCATCTTGGTCTCCATAGGGGTTATTGCAGTTTTCACACTAGCAAGGTCAAACTTTTTCAGCATGTCTGCAACATACTTGTCTTGAGAAATGAAAATTCCATCTGTCTTTTGTTTGACTTGCAATCCAAGGAAGAAGATGAGTTCACCCATAGAACTCATTTGAAATCTGCCTTTCATCAAGGCCTCAAATTCGTCACACCAAGACTTTCTAGTAGAGCCAAAGATGATATCATCTACATACACTTGAACCAGCATGATATCCTTCTTGTCTTTCTTAATAAATAAAGTCTTGTCAATGGTACCCCTTCTGTATCCATGCTCCTCTAGAAATGTTGATAGAGTAGCATACCAAGCTCTAGGGGCTTGATGAAGTCCATATAAAGCTTTGACAACCTTATAAACCTTCTTAGGATGATCAGGATCAACAAAACCAGGAGGTTGAGAAACATACACCTCTTCATCTATAGTGCCATACAAAAATGCACTTTTGACATCCATTTGGTATACTATGAACCCCATAAATGAGGCAAAGGCTAAAAATAACCTGATAGCTTCTATTCTTGCCACATGAGCAAAAACCTCATCATAGTCAATACCCTCCTCCTGTCTATGACCTTGGGCCACTAATCTTGCCTTATTTCTAACAACTACTCCTCTTTCATCCTGTTTGTTTCTGTATACTCATTTTGTTCCAATCACCTTTGCTCTATGAGGTAGATCTACTAGAATACATACCTGTTGCAGCCTAAACTGTAACAACTCCTCTTGCATAGCGTTAACCCAACTGTCATCTTTAAGAGCTTCAGAAATCTTTTTAGGTTCCTCCTGAGATAAGAAGCAAGCAAACAAGCAATGCTGTTGATCTTTGTGATTGTTCCTTTGCTGCTTTTGAACATAACTTACAAGTGCATGTGCTCCTGAAGTTTGCTTCACTCTGCTTCTAGTTTGCACAAATGACTTAGGATTGCCAAGTATTTGGCTTTGTGGGTGAATGTTGTGAATCCTAAGAGTAGGAATGGGACTAACAGCTACTTCTGTTGGTAAGTTGTTGAAATCATGGACTATACCCTCTTCATCATAAGAAGCTTCATCAAAAATCCCTTTTTGAGGCTTGTTAAAGATTGTGAACTCTGGCATATCTGAATCATCTTGATCAGCAGGTTGAGTATTAGCTAGTTCTCTACAAGAATTAACTGAGTTAGTACTGGTAGCTTTGTCAGTAGTTACTTCCCTTAAATGCTTTTGAGCAAGTTGATCCAAGTCTCTTCTAAAAGCTAGAATTTCAGGAGTATCTTCTGAAATGCCAGTAGAAAAAGCTTCCTTCTCTTGTGTTTGAAGGTTTTGAAGTTCTGTCAAAAACTTCTCTTCCTTTGAATTAGTAGAAGACTTCCTTGGTCCAACTTTTGCTGCAGAATGCTTGATTGCTATAGGCACAACAATAAGCTCCTCATCCTCATCTGCTTCCTCAGAAGCATTTGCATTAGGAGATTGTAAAGTACCTACACTGTTAGTTACATCTGAAGTACCTGCATGTGGGTTAGAATTAGTGAGATAATCAATATCAAACATCCATCTATAACCTACTCCTTTCACATTAGGTTTTTCTTCAAGAAATTTTACATGCAGATTTACTTCTACCTTTTTGGTTACTAAATTATATACCCTAAAGGCTTTGCTATTTAGTGAGTAACCAACTAAGAAACCCTCATCACACTTTCCATCAAACTTGCCAAGCACACTTAGAGTATCTAAAATGGTAACATGGCACCCAAAAGGTCTTATGTAGCTAATAATTGGTTTGTGGCCAAACAAAAGCTCATAAGGAGTTTTGTTTTGAGGTTTAGTCACTCTTACCCTATTAAAGATATAGCAAGCAGTACTAACTGCTTCTGCCCAAAAAGTAGTTGGTAAAAGTGAGTCTGCTAGCATAGTTCTAGCAGCCTCAATTAGGGTCCTGTTCATTCTTTCAGCAACTCCATTCTGCTGTGGAGTTCTGGCATTGCTATACTCTTGTTTTATTCCCTTGTTCCCACAGAATTCAAGCATATCCCTATTCTTAAATTCAGTGCCATTATCTGATCTAATGATTTTAACCCTGTGATTAAGCTGGTTTTCAATTTGTCTAATGAAGTTCTGAAGGATGCCACTAGTTTCATCCTTTGTAGCCAAGAAGAATACCCAACTAAATCTGGTACAATCATCAGTAATTACAAGGCAATAACTTGCATGATTAATGCTTTTTACAGAAGTAGGTCCAAAAAGATCCATATGCAAGGTGTGTAATGGCTCAGTTATCATTCTCTCTAATTTAGCCTTACAGGAGGCCCTGTGTTGTTTTCCTTTTTGGCAAGCAACACATGTATGGTCATTGTTGAAAACCTTGGAAGGTAGACCACGAACAATATTTCCATTAGGGGGGGGGGGGGGGGGGGGGGGGGGGGGGGGGGGGGGGGGGGGGGGGGGGGTGGGGGGGGGTGGGGGGGGGGGGGGGGGGGGGGGGGGGGGGGGGGGGGGGGGGGTGGGGGGGGCTTCACAAGTTTTTGTTTAGTTTTTTAAAGTTTATATGACCTAACCTTCTGTGCCACAATTTAGATTCATCACATGTGGCTTTTGCAATCAAACAGGCATAATCTTTTATGAGATAAGGTGTCTTCATATCAAAACTGTACATATTGTGTTGCCTAGGGACTTTTAGAAGTATCCGATTTTCATCAGGCATCTTGAAGTCAGGAGACACTACAAGACATTCAATTTTAGTAAAAACAACCTTGTGCTGCTTATCACATATTTGTGATATTGAGAAAAGATTAAAGAACCATCTTCCTGTTTGGTAGATTCCCATACTTAACCCTTGTTTCCAGCTTTTTGACCTTCTTTACCATTTATGTAACCTTTGCTACCTCCAAAGGTAACAGATCCCCCTTTGAATTCTTCAAAATCATCCAGGTGATCCTTGTTACCAGTCATGTGCCCTGAGCATCCACTATCAAATATACCTCTATCTCCTATGTTCTTGAGTGGATGATCCTGCACATGAAAAAGAGAAATTAGTTTCTCTTAGGGACCCAGGCCTTTACAGGCTTGGGTCTGCCTTGTGGACCTTTAGCATTCACAGTTCTAATAAAAGTTGGTCCACTATCACAATTGGAGTTTGGTCTAGAGTTCCTCCAATTATAACCTGCTGAGGTCTTAACAGCAGTGCCCCAATTTCCCTTTACAGCATTGAAATAAGACATTTTTGCTGTATTTCTATCAATGGGTCTTCTCACAGGTGAATGAGATTTAGAAAAATGCCTTCTTTGATTAAATTGATTCACCTGGGGTCTTTTAGGACTAAAGCTGTTTGAGGTCCTGGTAGGTACTGGCTGTCTAGATCTAACAGTATTAACATTAGAACTACCAGTATTAACTCTAGGCCTAACAGAATTAACATTTGTCCTACCAGTATTAATATTAGGCCTAACAGAATTAATGTTTGGCCTACCAGCATTCAGTTGTACTGATCTAGGAACAAATTGATTAGCATGATTAACCCTGTTTGCATTAGTCCATACTGGTTTTGCCACCCCATTCCCAGTAATAAAAACCCTTTGTTTCTTAAGCTCAGCCTCTCTTGCCATTTTCTTCTCATGATAGTCACAATCTTTGATTAGATGGCTTAGGCTGCCACAAACAAAACACTTTTTCTTTGTGAAAGAGTAACCTTCCCCTAGTTCTCTTTCCATCATTTCATTCCAGTTCTTCCTGTTAATTTTAGGTGTCTCTTGATTTTTCATTTGTTGCCTAGGAGTTTTTACGTGTGATACACAACTAGGTTCAACTTCTTTTGGTTTAGGTTTAGACACGACTTTTTCATTGGTTGTAACAGGTTTAGACTCAGACATCTCTTTTGGTACACTTATGGTTTCTGATTCAAAAACAACAGTGTGCTCAGATGAATTTCCAATAGATCCTTCACTATCATTTGATTGACAGGTAGAATACGCACTGGATTTGTCATCTGAGACATTTGTTTCAGGCTTTTGGGGTCCCTTTTTACCATAAACAATATAAAGACTCATCAATTTCTTCTTGTGGTGTAGGAGTATAATCTCCACTTAAGGGATGTGGAACACCTTTAAAATCATTAGTCTTTGTAAATCTACTGTACAAAGGTTTTCCAACTGAATCCTCTTTTGAACAATTAAAAACAGAAAAATTCATTTCTTCCTCATAACTTAGAACCTCATTGTTTAATTGTATTTCATACCCTAAGCCAAGTTTACTATTTGAACTCATGCCAGAATTAATTAATCTCCAAAGATTCTTGGAAGAATCTTTCCATGAATCTAATGGTTTTCTACATTGTCCATTCTTTACACTTCATTCCAATTCATCCTATATTTTTAAAGCTTTGTCATCTTTTGTCAATATATTTCCTTTACCTGAAATGGTAAGCTTTTCATTTATTTAAGAAAGTTTATGTTTTTGAAAAGTAACAAGTTGAGCTTCTAGTTTTTAACAGCTTGACTATAGGGCAAGTATTTGTACTCTCTTTATCCGCGCGATAACGATTCATTGTTTCCATCACACAGTATTTAAGCTCATTATATGGAATTTAATGCAAGTTTTAGAACATAATGATAACTCACTACTAAAATGATAGCCATGATGCAAATGATTTATGCGTACTGACATCTTCAGTAATTCTCTCCCACAAATAGATCAAATACCATCTCCAATTGTCCAGCAAGCCCATCTGATTCTCCTCTTGCTTTACCAGCTTCTTTGGTGTTGAAAAAAGAGTCTCTCCTCTTCTTTCCTATCATGTGTCCCCTTTTCAGTACGATTCCCAAGCAAAGTGACCAAGGTTGTATGTGACAAGTGAAGCATTCAAGCTTCTTTTTGTCAAACGAACCACAAGTGTTTGTCCATCCGACACGAACCCTCTTACAAGTGATTCTTATAGAACTTCATCATTCACGAATAGCATTCTTGCGATCTCCAGTTTATGTCCATCTCTTCAAAGTCCAATCATCAATTTGTTGCCAGGTCGAGCGCATGAAGCAACATCCAATCTTCTGATTGATTGGCAAAAGATGAAATAAATAACTTCATCAGCAAACCACAAGAAACCTCTGTTTCAAAATATTGGTTGATAGAAGTTAGAAGGGGATGGCAAGTCCTGTAGGCACTAGTAAAACCATACTTAACCTGAATAAGTGTTTGCGTTTGCTTTGTGATACAAAAACAGCAACATTTTGAGGCACATTGAAGATGTTTTTGAAGGCACCTTTATTTCCTGCTCAAAAACCCTAAGTTAATGTAAAAATCCCCCCCCCGTTGGGGGGGGGGCCCCCCCCCCCCCCCCCTGGGGGGGGTGGCCCTCACCCCCCCCCACCCCCCCCCCTTCAATAGATAAAGTATCAACATCTGGTTTATTCTACAAGGCAATGCTAGATTGGACCTTGCAGGGGGCAAAGAACCTAGAAAACTTATAATTTGCATCCTTATTGAAACTTCATCACCATGACTTCCAATTGAGAAAGAAATTGTTGAATCTGTCATATCTCTTTTCTAACCTTCAGACTGGATATTGTTATGCTTCAAACTGTTGTTTGAAAACAGCCTTGCTGCATTTTTTTTGAATATGCATTACCTCCACACGCATTCTGATGGCTTCCCCAAATTTCTTTTGCATACATCCATTCCATGAAAATCTTCTCATATGTTCCTTGGAATTCCATCAACAAGATATTCTTAGCCTTCCTTTCCTTTTCAACAGCTTGAATTTCTGCAGCAGTTAACGTGGAAGTATTCCGAATAACACCAACCTTTCCATTGTAATTTCTTTTCTTGGAGTTTCCATTTCTGAATTACTTCCAAGCATCATTGTCAATGTACTCAATGGTAAGCTCCACTCCATCGCCCATGAAATATCAGACTCCTCCTTCTTCAGAATTGGGAGTTTGATATTTGAGATAACAATTGTTTGAGGAATCACCTGTTGTTTTTGTTTAGGTGCAGCACCAGTGTCTGATGCATCTTCATGGTTTGATTCTTCATCATCACTGAGATGTTGTGAGAACTCATCATTAGCAGGTTGAGACATTTTGTAAAGAATTGTAGGAGAGTGTTTGTTTGTGGTTCTAGTGATTCTTCTTACTCAGAGTCCCTCTATTGGCTCTGATACCACTTGTAGGTCCTTGGTCTTGGATCTATATAGCCTTTGTAAGACAATAGCTAACATGAATAATCCAAACAACTTTAGAGACACTGACTATGAATATCAAGTGTTAATGAGGAATCTTAACACAAGAATTAAGAAGAGCAATAATACTAATTTTGCTATTTGATTTCTATTAAGCTTCAATGCTTCTATTTGATATATGAAACTCTATGCCGTAGGGTTCCTTTTATACACCAAGGAAACCCTAGAAGGCTTTACAAAACGTGTGAAAGGATAATGCATATCCTTTCCTAAGATATCTCCTAAAATATCTCTAAGATAACTATTATCACTATTCTGTTACATAAACAAACTTAACTAAATAACACCAGTACTAACTATAGTACTGTCACTCTACCGGTACTAACTATAGTACTGCCAGACTTAACTTAGTACTGCCAGACTTAACTTAGTACTGCCAGAACTAACTAATACTACCAGACTTAACTGTTATACTACCAGTATTAAGTCTTTTACAATATATTTCCCAACAATCAAGTTCTTTTTTTAGCCTCTTAACTTTGTCCATCAGGTTACCATTTTGCCAATTGAGCTTATTCATTGTAGGTTTCATGGCTTTTTAACATTTTTACCAGCTTAAACATGGCAAACCCCTCAACATCTATATTCCACTTGTCTTCAAGAAGTTGTTTAAACCCCTTCTTATCTGCTATATAGTTAGCAAATCTGAAGGATTTTTTACAAGCTTTCAGGGATTTAAAGACAGTCAGTACAGCAGGACAATGATCAGATATACCATATGGGAGAAAGACAGTATGAGCTCCTTTGTGGACATCAAATAATGCTTCATTCCCTATAACTCTATCAATTTTATTCAGAACACTAGAATCAGGGTTAAGCAAGCTCTTAGTCCAGGTGAAGTGAAATCCAGTACTTACAACATCTTCAATCTTCAAACTGTTTACACAATCCTGAAATTCCTCCATGTCTTGAGTTTTATGAGAGATTCCTTCAGAGTGTTCATCCATGTTAAGGCTAACATTGATATCACCCAACAACACCCATGGAATGTTATTACATATAGACTTATAAGCATTCAAATTAGACCATAATTTCCTTCTCAATTTTGTTGTAGTTTCTGCATGAATAAAAGTACACATAATACTTTCCTTAGAAGTAATAGTCTCAACCAGACATAACATGGCTTGATTAGAGGCATGAATCACCCTACACATGACAATATCAGCATTCCAGCCAACCAAAATTCTACATCGTTTATTACACTGAAGGGCATTATCAATCCAAGACCATCTGTCAAAAACTTTATCCCCAATTCTTTTGACATTATCACCCTTTAGTCTAGATTCTAAAACAACACAAATACTTAAATTTTCATTCTGAATCAAGTTTCTCACAGCAGTCTATTTTGATCCCTTACCTAAACCTCTGATATTCCAAGCAACTATTTTAAAATCCATAAAATTAAGTAATTTTAAGCCACTTCCTCCTCCTGGTGCATTTAGAATATTAGCATAACTGGACTGTAAAACATTCTTTGTTACCTTGCTAGCAGATCCAGTTCTAACTTCATATACATCATCCTCTTCATCATTAAACTCATAATTCTTTGCCATAGTTTCTGTATCATCATAATCATCCAACACAGAATACTTATTGGCAATTTTTCTTATAGTATCAATCACATCCTTATGAACATTCCACTATGTTTTTACCCCTGGGCTTTCATTCATTTCCTTATTAACACTTCCCACATCACTTCCCTTATCACTCTCCTTAACTCCCTCACCACTAGATTTTTCTTTAACAACTTGTTTATATATCACAGTATTCTTTTTAATACCATGATTGTTCTCCTTATTCTTGTCAGGTTGCTTAACAAATTTTGATGGCTTCTTCATATTTCTAACTTGAACAAACTCATTGTTATCCATATTGTTTGTTGCTTCTTCTTCCTGCCTTTTCTTAATCATCTCAGCAATTTCTTTAACTGTTTTAGGTCTGCAGCCACAGTTTTCAACACTATGACCAAACACACTGCAGTATGAACACACATGAGGCACCCAATCATTCTCAACTTTCACTGTTTTCTTCCCAGTCACAATGTTGTCCTTATTCTTATACATAATGTCAACCTGATTTGGGACACCTTTGCCAGCCTCAACCTCAATCAGAACTCTAGAAAAACTAACCCTCCCATTCCTTGCATTACACATATTAGCAGTTACAGAGTCCATAATATAAGGGGTGCCTAGTCTACTTGCAATTGCACTGATTCCTTTAGTACTCCAGGCCTCTAATGGCAGATTCCTGAACTTCACCCATAAAGGTAGCTTATTAGGCTCAGTTCTGTCAAGGTTTACAGAAGAATTCCATTTCTGAACAAACATAGGCTTCCTATTTACCATCTATGGCCCATTTTCAACTACTGACTTTATTCTATCCTCATTTTTGAATTTGAACATGAAGATACCATAACCATTAGGAATTATGCTTCTCAGACTAAATTTGCCCCACATCCTATACAAATTATAGGTGAGTTCTTGGTAGGACATTTTGTATCCTACAAAGTACCCACAGACAGTCAAAGCCCACTTCTTACTACCTTCTTTAACAGTCTCTTCATCAAACATAACCACTTCAATGCCATCCTCACCAATTTCAGTAGGGACAAGATTTAGTTTATTATCCAAATCATGCTCCTTAGTTATACTAGCATATGAACTTTTGATCTCATTTACATCCATTTTCACCTTATCATCAACCTTATTCTCATCACTATTCTCCTTACTCAGACCCTCTTCATTCAACCTATCCTTATTATTTCATCATGGATCACATTCTGTTCACCCACACAATCCTCATACACATCTCCATTACCATTAGTAACTACACTTACATCATCCACTAGCTTACTCTGTTTTTTCTTCTTGTTTCTGTTATTCTTTGTACCATAATCAGAATCTACTAGCTTACTAGGAACCCTAATTTGACGTTTTTCATTTTGCCTAAGATTAGACATGATGATTGTACACTAAACTGATCAAACAAGTATGGAAGTCACTCTAAACATTAACAATTTGATAACCAAAAGGAATTAGAGACGTAATTTTGAAATTGAAAATTGGCGCCAAAATTAAAATTGGGGGATTTTGATTCAGACACCCAAAATCTACAAAAATACACTCAAAAGATGCGAAATCAAAAATTGTATCAAACGAGTTTATTGTGATTGAAAACAGATTAAAAAATCATGATGAAATGAAGGATAAATGGAGAATTTTAATGGAAGATTTTTGGAGGGAAAAAACAGTTAGATGAGAGAGAAAAAAAGTAAAACGATATTTTTAAAAGAGAAAATGAGATAGAACATTCAGAAAGTGCTCATGCTAATATTTCTTGATGTAATTTATGAATCATATATTTGATATGAGTTTTATAAGAATGTGTATGTATGTATGTATATATATACATGTATTATATATAATTTTGAGGCATTATGTGATCTCAAACAACGTCCTTTGGGGATGATTGACATTGGTTAAGTCGGGTTTAAGAAATTTGCCATTGCATTATTTTTCAATGTCTCATCTGCCTTTTATATATGATAACAAAACTTGAGAGTATTAGGAGAAAGTTCTTTTGAGGTGGGGTGTGTGAAAATATAAAATTAACATGGGTTAAACGAGAGAATGTTTTATCTTCTTATGGGGTTTGGTGTTAAACATCGGGTCTCTTAGGCCTAAAAATTAGGTGTTGGTGGGAAAGTATCACCACAAAAAGCATTACTTAAATATCTACAATTTTTTCGCAAATGTACATATCAAATTTACCATCTGCTTCTGTGAGTTTGAGCCTCAGCTTATGTTTCGTTTCGATATCTTTTAGTATTTTCTTCGATGATGGGGCTAATCGCACATTCAACTCCACCTTCACTTCTTATTTTCATCTATAAGATAGAACACATTTAGACTAAAATACATAATAATCACCACAAAAAGCATTACTTAAATATCTACAATTTTTTTCACCAATGTACATATCAGATTTACCATCTGCTTTGTGAGTTTGAGCCTCAGCTTATGTTTCGTTTCGATATCTTTCAGTATTTGCTTTGGTGATGGGGCTAATCGCACATTTAACTCCAACTTATGTGAAATCCAGTGGTGGAACCAAGAAATCTAGTCGAGAAAATCGATGCGCGATACGAATGATTCGATAACAGGTTAGGGAAACATAGTAACGGACCGGGTCGCTTTTAAACACAAAAAACCACTTGTTTTACTAAAACTCCAAAAGAGTCGGGTCGATTTTGATTAAACAAAAACCAATTAATAATGTTATAATATTTCATTAGCTTGAACTTAAATAAAACAAGTTCACTTGTTTATTCTTAATTTTTTCAAACATCAACTAAATCAAGACAAAAACAAGATGATAGTGGTTTAGCATGTATCAAAATATTAACCTTATTAAATCACTATTTTAATAACAATATAAATGATTTTTCTAAAGATTTTAATATAACGGTTTGAAGAATAAAAATGAAATTTGAACTTCATTATCCACAGTAATAAAATAAAAACTAAAAACTGCATGAATAGAAGTTAGCTTACAAATCTTGGTATAAGCTACCTGTGAGTATTAAATACTACGTATGAATTTGTGTTAAAGTAAAAGGATATTTTATTATATTTTTTACCCACTTTCCTAAAATTATAAAAATATCTTCATCTTCCTCTTCAAAGGTCCATTATCCACCATTTCTCTTCCATCTCATTCAACCAACAGATTTGATGAACAAAAAATATAAGATCCAATTGTTAATCTTAGCTTCCTCTATGGAGGGCACTTTATAAACTGGGAAGGGGCACAATGATTTTTTGCAATTTTTTTTTACCATTTTTTACTAATTTTTGCTCCTCTCGTGGAGGTTTATGGGGGGGGGGGGGAGGGGGTTCCCTCACTACCTACAACATAGATCCGCCCCTGGTGACATCTAACTTTAACTTCTACTACATGCACCTTTAAAATAAAAACATTCAAAACCATATTATGTTTGTGCAGAATTTTAGCGGTTAAAAATGTGTAGAAAATTAGTGTAAGGGCTGTTTGAACATGCCTTTTTTAGCGTATGTTTGGACAGAAAATAAGCGCAGAAAAGCGTGCTAAATTTCTAATATGGGGTTGTTTGGACATACTCTTTTGATGGGCTGTTTGGACAATTAATAAGTGCAGAAAAAAAGGTTTAAAAATATGTTTGGGGGCTATTTGGACATACCCTTTCAATAGGCTGTTTGGACAGCAAGCAAGCACAGAAAAAGGTTCAAAAATTCTGGTTTAGGGCTGTTTGGACAGAACCTTTTCAAGGGTTGTTTGGACAACAAATAAGTGTAGGAAATGTTGACAAAAGCTGGCTTGAAAACCGCATTAGAAACTTACCAGGTAGCTCAGACTTAACAATATGTAATTTCATAAAAGCCACATATTTTCAAAAACAATCAATTAATTAAACATCCTTCAATCAACTTCATCCTCAAACCTTGAACTGTTTGGTTTAGAAGTGAAAAAGAAGACGAAAAGCATACAACTTACAGTTTTGTGAGAGTGGTGATATTGCCTAGTTCCGGTGGAATTTCGCCCGATATACGGTTGTTAAGAATAGAGCTGCATACAGAAAGATAGGTTTTCAGTTTACATCTTTAAGTTCTCATATGCAAAATTTTGTGAAAGTAAGGGATTAATAAAGATATCTTGTAGAAACATAACCTGATACGTTGGCACAAATAGAAATTAATGATGAGTATGGTGGCACTAATTGCAATTGCAAACTCTCTGCTGGATAAAGCAAGGGAAAACTATTAACGATTATGAAGAGTATCTATTGTTGTCTAATTAAATGCAAGAAAAAACCATTTGCAGTAGGCGTAAGTGTGACAATTGACAATTTTCAAGGATAATATTTAACCACAAACTTGAAATATTTTACTTTGAACATATATGTGCTTGAATTAACCTAAAACCGGGAAGTGATCCTGCAAACTGCGAAAAATGTCCTTGGACGCACACCAGCTTTAGACTAAGCTTAGTCTACTCATAACAAGTATATTATCATCATAATAAGCATGTTTTGAAATTCATATGCATACGGTTTTAAAACTTTTACGTAAGTCATTTAAACTTGCATGATTTTGCATGCATGCATACACAAATTACCCAACACTTCACCACCTTTCTTATATATACATACATACACTTAAATACTTTCAAAATTTGAATATCCCTCCCCATTTAACTAGTCAAATCAGCTCCCATACCTAACACCTCCCAAAGAGGAAAGCCCAATGTTAATACAAATAATGTCTAAAAAACGTTATTTATATTTTTCGACCTCTTAGTGTTTTGATAATAACAAAATGTAAAAATGTTTACGATAAAAATAAATGTTTATAAATTACTAATCATAAAATTCTATTTCTAAGATTAATCACTTAAGGTATGAATAAACAAATCATTAAACATGATTAGTGATCAAGAAAATATTTTCCTTAAACCTTACATTTCTACAAATGTGTTTTTATAAAAATATAAAAACAAAATATTTATTCATTAAAAGAAATGTTTTATTAAAAACATAAAAATTTGAAATTCAAATTTTCCCCCCAAAATAGAAGGTTCTATAACAGATACAACCTTCACCACAAAAGGACAAAAAAGGGAGCGGAGTCTAGTGGCGGCCCCCTTTTAGGCCTGGCGGCCCCCTTATATATAAGGGACCGCCGGGACCGCCACCAGCAACGGTTATTTTTTGTCCCCTATAAATACTGGGCCACCCCATCTGAAAAACAAAACCTCTTGCCACGAATTTTCCTCACTCTATTTTTTCTCTCTTCTTTCTTTCTTTCTAAAACACATATCTTGATCACTAACATACCTTGATCTTGTTTTAAGTGATTACTTCTTCTTCTTCTTCTTCTTCTTCTTCTTCTAATCAAGTGCAAGAGAAGAACAATCGTATTCTTCTATATACGAATTGTTATCAAGTGATCTCTCTCTTCCTCCTCAAGATCACAAATCTTCATTACATATATTTAGTGTTGTTGTGTAAATTGGATTGTGTGTAGATCCAAGTGTGTAAATTGTGTATTGGTGTGATTTGGATTGTGTGTCAATCCAAGGGTATATATATCTTGTGAGTGTGTAAAGACTTAGTGAAGTCTTAGATTGGTTCTAGCTAAGATTAGGACTCGACATCTAGCTTAGTGTCGAAAAAGAAAGTAAGCGACGTGTAAACGGTTTTCTCCGCCTAAAGGGAGCTTGTTGACATAGTAAAATCTCGAGTGGAGTACTCGGGGAGTGGAGTAGGAACGAAGAGGTGCTTCGTTGCCGAACCACTATAAATCTTGGTGTCTTGGTTTGATCGTTTCTTTCTCTATCTCTCTATATTGTTATTGTTTACTTAGTTCATTACATTAGATAGTTTAGTTGTGATTCATATTGTTGATTGATTGACATATAAATCGAATCAAACCATTTTATAAGCAAAGAATTTTAAACCGGTCAATTAACCTGTAAACTATTCAACCCCTCTTCTAGTTTCCTACACAACCGAAAAACACTATTTATGAATCAACTAATTATTTTAAATAAATAGTGTAATTTATGGTATTCGGTTCAAAACCAAAAACCAAAACAAATTCAAATTCTGTTTTTGGTTCGGTTGAATTTCTAGTTCAATTATGTTCGGTTTTCGGGTTGACCCAAAATTTTTTTAACCGAACTAACCAAATAGAGGTGTCAAAACAAGTATGGGTTTCTTTTGTAGTTGAGCTACCGCATGGGCTATTTTAATATTTTTCTAATTATTAGATTTGACCTAATTTTCTTTTGAGTGTGAGTGAATTCTGTTGGGTTTTTCGTGTGAGTGTGAGTGAGTTTTAGTTTTCATGATAGTGTAGATTATTATTTTAATTTGTGTTTGACCAAAATGATAGATCGGCTTTATATTTTTTGTTTATTGTGCTATTTGTTCATTGTTGGGCTACCTAACAAAAACCGAAACAACTGAAAAAACGGAACCGAACCGAAAACACTTTTTATGAATGAAATAATTTTTTTAAATAAATTGTGTAATTTATGTTATTCGGTTCAAAACCAAAGACCGAACCAAATTCAAATTCTGCTTTTGATTCGGTTGAATTTCTAGTTCAATTATGTTCGGTTTTCAGGTTGACCCAAAAAAAATTTAACCGGTAAACACCCGTAAACACATAATACTTAACTACTACATGAGCAAACTACACTCTTTATACACTTAAATAAACACGTATAAGATGTAAAGCCAATTCATTTTTACTTGAAGTAGAATGTCATGATCACGATCTACACATAGCACATGTACATAAGTTTATTCTAGTGTTTGATTAAGCTGAGGGCTTACGAGCTTATTTATGAAGCGCTTATATTGCTTATAACATAGAGGCCTTTGAGTTATAATTTTTTTTGGCTAATTTACAAACATGAGTAAGCTAAAACATTTTATTAAGGCTGCCATCAGACTGTACTGAAAACCTATGTGGCCTAAAGCATCGGACCGAAATATTATGTCCATGTCCGGGTAGGTCGGTCTGAGCCAACAAAGCATAGTGTCCTGTTATACATAAGATCAGATCGGACCGAGGACTAAAAATAACTAAAAAGGTGAACTGAGGACCGCACCAAAATACATTCGGTCCGGTTTCTCGGTTAGGCCCGGTCTACAGTCTACAAAATGAGCCATACATTTTAGCGTGTTAGCTCAGTTTTAATAGACAAACATAAATCCTAACAACTTAAATCGACACTATAACAAAGTCCTATAAGTTATATATATATTAAGAGGGCATTAACATGCAACTTATTTATGATATTAGTAAGCCAATTGATAGTCCAAACATCCCAATCACTTGAAGAGTTGATAGCATAATAATTACGAGTAATATTCATGTTATCGACTTTCAAATGAAGGGCTTTTGAGAATAGCAACTAGCCTACATTTGATGGCCTTTTTCCCTTCCTATTTAAACTCAACACTTTCTTGCTATTTTCCTTCATACTTCCTTGGGGGATTACTAAACCCCAATCGCTATTTTCATATATATTTAAAAAACCGAATTTTCAAAACGCACCCTGGACTTTAACCTATTTACGTTCTTTTTTCATATTTTTTAAAATTTAAATTTTAAAGCGCACCCTCAACTTTCACATATTTACGAGTTTTCAATATAACAAACTTTATTCCTCAATTACGGAGCGCATATCTATCGCTTCATTCAGAAAAAAATGTCGCTAAAAAGATCGTCGAATTGCGAACAAAATAAGCCCAATATTGCATGGTTCTGACATGTGTAAGATTTTATAAAAAAAATGTTAAAGTTTAATATATATTTTAAAATGTTTACGAAAATAGTCTTTATGGTTATCAGGTCGTTGCAAGGTGAGTCCCAATCGCTGAAAAATAGTACTTGGCGTTATCGGTCCGTTGCAAAAATAGTCTCCCGCGCTCCGCGGCAGCGCGTGGGTGACAAACCTCGTTTACTTAATATGTTGATGTTTTATTTATGAAAGTGAAAGTTTGAAGTATGCTAAAGTTTAATATATTAGTGATTTAGTGGTTATTAAGGCCCAAATTTATAATCCAATGTGTAAAAACCCGAACCAACTCTTTTGAGCCCAAAAACACAAAAGCTCATATCAAAGAAGCAAAAAAAGGATACTCCTTCCGTCTTAAAATTATTGTTTCATATTGATATTTTAAGTCTTTTTCTTCCAACTTTGACCTACAATATTTTTGTTTGTGTTATATAATACTTAATGAAAAGTATTTGAATTGATTGGTTTTTGAATGTATTTTCATAGCTATGATTTTCATCAAGTATTATATAGCACAAAAAAAAAAATTTACAGTCAAAGTTGGAAGAAAAAGACTTAAAAAGTCAATAGGGGACAATAATTTTGGGACGGAAGGAGTAGATCATCGGGATACCATTTTCATCTCAAAGACATGCCTATAGTTTTTTCTTTACTGGGCTTCAAGCTTGGAAACAAGATTCGGATTTAATATCCAGTATGGTTTTTTTTATTGGGCTAACAAAAAGTAAGAGAGTAAGTTACACATACTTACATACATTGATGTAAACTCAAAATGGTCGAAAGTCGAAATGATATATAATTTTGATGGTAACAGCTCATACGTGTTGATGTAGGAATATCCT
>BQNB010136881.1:2270-17937 GCA_026074375.1 Tanacetum coccineum
ATTTTTTTTTGTATTTTGTGCGGCTTTATTTTTTCGGTCTCGTGTTTAATAGTTTTTTTATATGGGCTTATGTGTTGGGCGTCATGTCGTGAGTATTTTTTTATCTGAATAAATCAATACTTTTGTAAAAAAATTCTTATTTTGTGCCGAGCAAGTTTTTATTTTTTTTTATTTTGTGCAATAGTTTCTTTTTTTATATGGGCTTATGTGTTTGGTCTCATGTCACGGATATTTTTTGATCTGAATAAATAAGTACTTTTGTAATTTATTTCTTATTTTGTGCCGAGCAATTTTTTTTTAAAAGTTGTGTAGTTAAAGAAAAAGAAAAACAAAAAAAATGTCAAATGGGCCGGCCCAAAGTGGGAGCCCGATGGACCGGTTACTGTAACACTATGTCAAAACGACATAGTTTTAAGTGAAATATAGTATATGTATATAATAAACAAAGCCACCTAGGCATAAATGCATTGTCATTGAATCCATGTAGCATAGTTAGTTTACCAACTAGTTTTAATGCCCGTGCACACACGAGGATTAAACATTATGTTTTTTTAAATATATGTATGATTTTTATTTTATTTTTGTTTTATAAGTTATATTATAGAGTATTATCGAAATCATATAAAGCGAATAGATTCATATCTTTTATATATTATATGAACTTGAGAATAATTGATAATTTTTTTCTTTTGATTTACATGTTTTCTAACTCGACATTGTGAGCATACTAATCTCAGCAAAACTACTCTTTTAGGTGCCCGAAGTCGGCTCAAGTGAACCTCCGAGGCCATAAGGGGATTAATTTTCTCCGCATTATATTCAAATCATTGACCTCGACTTTGAAAGACTGATATTTGACCTCGACTTTGAACCTCCGAGGCCATAAGGGGATTAATTTTCTCCGCATTATATTCAAACCATTGACCTCGACTTTGAAAGGCTGGTATTCTTACTGTTTGGTATATAGTAGATAATGTATATGTTTTATGATTATAGTTGCATTATTGTGTCAGCTATACTTAAGATTCATTGTCATACTTTATGTTAAAACATGTAAAATTTTTGCTTTACAACCGAATTTAAAAGCATCAAGTTGAGTTATCAAAATCGTCAATATTTATAGAATATAGAAAACTAAAAAAACTCAAATAAGTATTATGTTTCGTGCATAAAAAATGTTTTGGTCAAACAAAGATTTACCTATTGTATATCTTCAATATATATATATATATATATATATATATATATATATATATATATATATATATATATATATATATATATTATTTTTATATATATATATATATATATATATATATATATATATATATATACAAATGTAAAAAGAATTTTACCCATTTTTCCGTCACCAACACTTTTTAAGATATAAAAGTGGCTTAAATTGTTGTATATGATTTATAGGCATACACAAGGTCAATAGAATAAAGACTTTTGAGAAATTTAAATGTTTGAATTTAGTACGTATTAAAGCAAAAGAAAGAAAATGCAATATTTTCGAACCCATCAATGAATAGCTAGAAAACTATTTTATTTATTTATGATATTATATGTGTTTCGGTGTTTTTCTATTTGGTTGTACAACATGATTTCAGGCGGACACTGAAAAATTCACCAAAAAGTTTTCGGGTAGATGTGGATGTGATTAGATACTGTTAAATCTTTGTTTGAAAGTAAAAAATTGTTTACGTTTGTGGTATTTTAAAATATAAAGTCTAAGGGTATAAAGTTTAAAGGGTTATTCGTTTATTTTTTAAAGTTATAATAAAACTTGTAAATTTTATAAATTTACACTTAACTCCATATAATTTATTTAAAATTAAAACCCACTATATTTTTATTATTTACCTCCTCTTTTTTCAAGTTTTTTTTTCCTAAATTTGACACATATATTTTTATGTGTTTTTTTCTCCATCATATTTCTCTACCAAAAATTTTTAATTTTTACCAAATTGATTCAATTTTGACTTTTTATTAACTAATCAGATCGCACGATTTTGCATACATGGCAAAATCAAGCGTTCTGATTGGTCCAACTTTTTAATTCATAAAATTCAATTTGATAGAAAATTTCAAAATGATGTAATTCCTTTATTATATAAAAGATTTACCCTCTCATTTAAGATTTGTTTGACTAATTCTAAATTAAATTTTGGTTTCAACATTTTAAAACAAAATGTTTAAAATTACTGCTATAATTAATTTCAATTAAATGCACCGTTTCAAGATCCATTGCCAAAGTCAAAATGATGCAAAATTTCACACTCCAACTGTAAATCGTGAGTCCCTCTTATTAGTTTATAGATTTATTTGTCGTTTCACCTTTTAAAATTGATATATGTGTAAGTTTTTTCTCCCAGTTTTAAAATTGATATATATGTCGTCAGTGTGAGATATTTGAAGGTATTTATTGGTTACTTTCTGTGATTATGAAGCATGCAACTGTGAGCCACATCTCCTTTTGTTCAAGGTATTCAGTTATGGGTGATGATGAATTCCATCATTTATTGTAATCATTTAAAATTCAAAAAAATAAAATTCAATTAACATTAAATCATTTTAATTTTATGATTGATTGTTTCCTAATTAGAAGTCTACATACATCGGTTATGTAATTATGGTAGATAACTAGTACTTTTACCCACAATACTAGGAAATAAAAAAAAAAAAAATTAATAATGAACCAAAAATTATGTAAGGTTACCATTATGAATTCAATTAATATTAAAGTTCAAAAAAATAAAATTCAATTAACATTAAATCATTTTAATTTTATGATTGATTGTTTCCTAATTAGAGGTCTGCATACATCGGTTATGTAATTATGTAGTAACAGTGACTTTTGACCCACAATTAATATGAACAAAAAATTATGCAAGATTACCATTATGAATTCAATTAACATTAAAGTTCAAAAAAATAAAATTCAATTAACATTAAATCATTTTAATTTTATGATTGATTGTTTCCTAATTAGAGGTCTGCATACATCAGTTATGTAATTATGTACTAACAGTGACTTTTGACCACAATTAATATGAACCAAAAATTATGCAAGATTACCATTATGAATTCAATTAACATTAAAGTTCAAAAAAATAAAATTCAATTAACATTAAATCATTTTAATTTTATGATTGATTGTTTCCTAATTTGAGGTCTGCATACATCGGTTATGTAATAATGTAGTAACAATGACTTTTTACCCACAATTAATATCAACAAAAAATTATGCAAGGTTACCATTATAAATTCATACATAGGTTTATCATAATTACACGCATTCTGCCTCAACCGTATAAATGATACATATGAGGTATCACACATTCACAATACTCATTCCATCGTTTACATCTATTTTGTTTTTCTATCACCTGTGATTTTAAGTATTTTGTTCAATTGATTTTTAAGAATCTGGTTAGTATTTTGTTAGTAATTTTTTTTTACGTTTTTTTCACGTCTTTTTCATCTTTTTTCCACGTTTTTTTCAGATTTTTTCAGATTTTTCACGTTTTTTTTACTTTTTTCACCTTTTTTTTTCGTTTTTCACGTTTTTTCGAGAAAAAGTTTTTTTTTTCGTTTTTTCCGTTTTTCACGTTGTTTTCTCGTTTTTTTTCCGTTGTTGAAATTTGCATTAAAAATCATATATGATATAACACTAATATCATATATGATTTAACACTAAAATTAAATATCATATATGACATAACACTAATATCATATATGACATAACACAATCATATATGATTTAACACTAACATCATATATGATTTAACAGTAAATCTAAATATCATATATGATTCTCATGCAAGTTTCAATGAGAAAAAGTCAAAAAAAATATGAAAAAAACGGAATTTTTTTTTGTCGAAAGTATATCAAAGTGAGAAAACGTGAAAAAAAACGTGGAAAAAAGTGAAAAAAACTTGATTTTTTTTTTGTCGAAAGTATATCAAAGTGGATATCTATAGAAAGATAATTAAATGCTCATCGTGATGGTATATTTTTTTTCGCTTGACGATTAACGGTTTAAGAGATATTAAGATTTGAAAAAAAAGGTTGAAAATAATTTTTGGTTTAATCTTATCCATTAGATTAAGATGAAGATGAAGGGTGGAGATTGGTCCCCTGGTATCCACAAAAAACTTTGTATCCAAATGAACCTAAATCCTTATTGAGGTAAGTTCTATCTATTTGACTTGAGATTATGTGTCAAACTATATCTTTCTAATCACAATGTTTCTTGCACGATGTTAATCCTCTTAAGAAGGCTGCAATTATAGGATCGGGGATGGAGTGGAGTTATGAAATTAATTTGAAAGCCATGCCAAAAGAAGTAAGTCAATTTTGAGTCACTTACTATTAAATGGTCTAATTGGTCAAAAGAACATAAAAATCTTTAAATGGTTTGAGCATATTGATAAATGTCAAATATTGTTAAGGTATATAAAGGGCTCTATTGAATGCTACATAGATAATTGAATTACTAAGCTAACGGGAAACAAATTGATCAACTTATACTGGATTTGACCCATATATTGTATGTTTATAAATTCAGTTCTTAGCTTAATGAGCTTTGTTTCATCAAAAGTGTTTATGTTTGCTCTATTATAACTTATAAGTTGAAGGTTATTACAAAGTATATTTGTTAAGTTGACAGTAACTTTTCATGTTTCAATTTTGTATGTAAACTTCTTTTTTCATTGGAATTTTGTATGTAAACTTTAATCTCATGTTATTGAATTTGGTATATGAGCATCATAAACGTTAATCTCATGTTACTTCACATATTTGATTTGTTTTTTAACCTTTTAAAAGCTACCCGTGATTTATCACGGGTTTATAAGCTAGTAAAGCATAAAAGGAACTTGGACATTTTGTGAAAATAAATGTATGATTCAGCAAATCCAATAAGCACTCGTAGTAACAAGTGATTGGTAAAATATACGTTTTCCATTAATGTTTGTATTAATGGAGATTATTTCTAATCTTACGGAATTAATTTTAGTTTTATCTTCTATCTTCAATCAAGATATTAAATGTGTGTCTTAAAAGAGTTATAGATATTTATAAATTTATCTTTTAATTATGTAACAGATTTTCATCAATTGTATTTACTTTAGCATTCTAAGCTGATAAGATGAGATTTTGTAAAGAGTAAACTGAAAAATACATTCATTGTGGTTTACACTTTCTAATACCATACATCTTTATCAGAAACTATTGACCACATTACATCCTTCATTAGCCAAACGTTAGACATAATACATCTCTGAGGATGAACGATGCAAATATCTTTTCGTTATCTTCTAATGAGGCATGTATTTTGCGGTTTCCCACAGGGATGTATTTTGCAGTTTATTATTATTTTTTAATTTTTTTATTATATATATTTTTGCATTTCTTATTTATTTTTATTTTTTATTTTTTATTTTTTTTTATTTTTTATTTTTTTATTATTATTTGTTGTCCAAATCCTAAACCATATTTCACTTACACACCATAACATACACGAGATCAAATAAGCTTAGAAAAGAGAAAAAAGCTAGAGAGAGAAAGTAGTGAGAGAAAAAGACGAAGGATTTTTTCACAAATATGATGTTACAAATGAAAGAGTACCAACACCCTCTCCATCCATGGAGAGGTGTATTTATACTTTATATAGGGCCGGCCTATTTAGGCTTGTTGGGCCGAATAGAAATGGTCAATGGGTCGGGCTTGGGTTTGTTGGGCTTTAGCCCACAACGTGTGCAATATTAGCTTACATAAATAAGCCTGATACCCGTAACTAGCCTATTACAACGTTTAATATATAAAGTCTGAGATTTCTTGTTCGACTAAATATATTGAGGCTAACAATCTCCCCCGGAGTGAGGTCTTTGAAATTGTATTGTCGTTGAGCTCTTGAGTCTTAATCTTCATCTTTATTGTAGGCTTGTTCCTTCATGTTGTGTGATCTTTGATCTTGAGCCGTTGTCATTGTCTTTTAACTTTGTCTTTAGTTTCGAGATCTTTAATCTTTTCCTTGTTTGTCTTTGTCATCTTTGCCAACCTACGATCTTGTGTCTTGGCCGACATGCTTATACTATGCATCATCTTAAAAGCTTGATAACAATCTCCCTTGTCAATCTTTGTCTTGATAATCTTGATATCTTTAGGGAAGAACTTGAATATCAGAGTTTGCGGAAGACTTTAGTAACATGTACTTGAGCTTTCATCATGTCTTTATATTTGTCGATCGTGCATGAGCATGTGATAATGAATCTGACTCAGCTGGAATAAGGTTGCTACACCGTCGTCTAAACCTGCATGTTTAGGTTAGTTATAAACAACAGATATGGACGAATATGGCTTTGTCATTCGTCGATTTTCGGTAGCGTTAACATTCGGTTCCGTGAGGACCGACCTGTGATCAGGTAGGTTCAATTTAGAAGAACCTCATTGATAAGATTTCCAGCTTAAAGTATTAGATCCTCTAACGCAGATGCATTCGATTCATCGTACTTGCTTGGTCTCATTACCGGAACGTCTCAAAGCAGACAGCACGATAAGAGTGAATCAGTTAGTTACTATCTTACTTATTGAGTCGTCAATTCATTTACTGGACCAAAATCGATATCCAGTTTGTTAGCCTTATTTTATATAAGTCGAACAAGAATATTATCGGTCGTCTTAGTCATAATTAGTCTTGTACTATAATAGGCTAGTCGGGTTTAACGGGCTTGGACTTTAAGCTAAATTGTTCATGTTTCGGGCTAAATCCCAACAACAAGCCAATCTCGGCCTAAGAAGAGAGTCCATACGCCTCATGTGGGTATGTGACTATAAATAGAACCCTCTCCACACATGAAGAGGGTGTTGGTTACCATTTCTTGTGTGTGTAATCATCCAAACACTCATTTCTCTCTCTAATACATCTTCCTTCTTCTTTCTACTCTTCTTACTTATTTCAGTTCATTAAGGGCTTATTTGTTAGCTTATTAGTTGTGTTATGGATTATTTTATTTGGGATAACATGTGGTATCAATCTTCAAGGGTTTTTTAGGTGGTTGGATTCGTGGTTTTCTAGCTTATTCGAGCTTATTTTTCCTTTTTAAGCCACGACTTATTTTGTTTTTCTAGGATTTGTTTGTTAAGCTTATTTAAGTTTTTGTTAACTAATTCTTATAGGTTTTTAAACAGCTTATAGTAGTTCTTAATCATCTAGCTTATCTAGTTTTTAGATTATTTTTTGTTTTGGAAAAAAAGTACTCGAAAAACATAAAAAATATGGACAATTTTTTGATGTTAAAAATGTTAAAGTTTGTGTTTTTATGTTAGATATAGAGTAGATATAGTTAGTTTTGCAAAAAGAATCATCAACAACAATCAAAAGTGTGTCTTTAAGTGATATATAGAAGTTATTTTCTGGAAATGCTTGAAGGCTGCGGTTTATGTTTGAACACTGAGGAATATGTTTGAATCCTGATAAATATGTCTTGAACACTGCGGTTTATGTTTTTTCCATATTTCTGCGGTTTATGTCGTGCAATATTTCTGCGGTTTATGTGACACCCCGTAAATTTCCAGGTTATCATCTTTGACTTTTTCGTATGTCAGCTTGACTTTATTTAATGGGTAAAAGCCATAAATTACCAACGTACTTTCCAAAATTTCCCGACTTGAAACCTTTACTTTTTTATTAACACCGAAACCAACGTACTTTCAAATTTTTAACCGACTTGAACCAAACGTTTGTACCGTTAGTTATTATATGGCAACGTTAGTCCATTTAGCTAACGATCGCTTGGCATCGTTAGTCCTTTAACAATAATTTTCTTTATATGATCTTTTACGTTTTCGCTCGTTTTTTACGTTTTCGTCCGTTTTTTACGTTTTCGTACTCTTTTTTACGTTTTCGTCCGTTTTTTACGATTTCGTCTGGTTTTTTACGTTTTCGTCTGTTTTTTTGCGTTTTCGCCCTTTTTTTACGTTTTCGCGCGTTTTTTACGTTTTCGTCCGGTTTCTTACGCTTTCGTACGTTTTATTACGTTTTCGTCCGTTGTTTTACGTTTTCGTCCGTTTTTTTACGATTTCGTCTAGTTTTACGTTTTCGTTTGTTCTTTTACGCTTTCGCACGTTTTTACGTCTTCGTTCGTTTTTTTACGTTTTCGTCTAGTTTTTTAAAATTTCGTTTGTTTTTACGTTTTCGTCCGTTTTTTACCGTGTTCGTACGATTTCGTCTGTATTTTACGTTTTTTACGTTTCCGTCTGTTATTTTACGTTTTTTTACGTTTTCGTACGATTTAAAAAAACGAACGAAGATTTAAAAAAAAAGTGCGAAAGCGTAAAAGAACAAACGTAAAAAAACGGTTTCGCACGTTTTGTTCTTTTACGTTTTGTTCTTTTATGCTTTCGCACGTTTTTTTTCAATCTTCGTTCGGTTTTTTAAATCATAAAAAACGTAAAATAACAGACAAAAACGTAAAAAAAATAAGATACAGACGAAATCGTACGAACACGGTTGAAATCATACGAAAACGAAAAAAAACAGACAAAAACGTGAAAAAATGGACCGAAAACGTAAAAGATCAAAAGAAAACGTAAAAACAGACGAAATTTTAAAAAACCAAACAAAAACGTAAAAAAACGACCGAAGACGTAAAAAACGTGCGAAAGCGTAAAAGAACAAACAAAAACGTAAAACTAGACGAAATCGTAAAAAATAGACGAAATCGTAAAAAAACGGGAGAATACGTAAAAAACGAGCGAAAACATAAAAAAACATATAAAGAAAATCAATAAAGAAAATTATTATTAAAGGACTAACAATGCAAAGCGATCGTTAGCTAAATTGACTAACGTTACCACATAATAACTAACGGTACAAACGTTTGGTTCAAGTCGGTTAAAAATTTGAAAGTACGTGGGTTTCGGTGTTAATAAAAAAGTAAAAGGTTCAAGTCAGGAAATTTTGAAAAGTATGTTGGTAATTTATGGCTTTTACCCTTATTTAATTACGTGTTGATTTAACCCTTAACTGGGAAGTTTTCCTGCATATATCTGAGAATCGTTACTGGACGTGTTCCAGCATGCTATTTAATTTTCGGAAGGTGCCACGTTTTTACTTTCGGATGAATATTTAAATTTTCGTAGTCTTCATTTAAGTTGTCGCGTGTTTTCAGTTTTTGCGTATACCGTAATCGTTGTTAGAAAAATATCAAGTGTTTTTCCAAAATATCTAAAACACCTTGGATGCCACCTTGCATGATTCAAAATTCAAAATGATCAAAATGAACCCTTGGTCTTTGTTGTTGCATCCCCCCCCTTGCCAACATAGCTCCCCATTTTTAGCTAGTTGGTCTTCTTGGATGTTTATTCTCCTAGGATCCTTAAAAGGATCTAGGTTATATCTTTGATTCAATGTATCTAGCCATTTAACCTCCCTATTTATTCATATCCATCCCTTCATTTTCATTACACTTTCTCCCACTACAAAACACACACAAGATAAAAATCTCTCCCTTCCTTCTCTTCTTTGGTGTTTTGTTGCTCCTTTATTCCAAGATTGAAGACGGTTTTGATCGTGGGTTAGTTCAAGGATTATTCGGGTACTTTTGTTGGTGATATTTGGGTTCTTTTGTTGGTGATATTTGGGTTCTTTTGTTGGTGATATTTGGGGGTTTTTAAGTTTTTCAAGCATCTTGGTCAAGTTCGTGTTTTTCTATCTCATCCGTATCGATTATAAGTGAATCGTTGAACTCGTCTTCTCCTTTTTCTTTGTTTCGTTCGTGCGTGGCACATGGGTATGGTTACCCATGTGTTTGTATCATTTTTATGAAAACTAATGAAGTGGTTTTGATAAATACTGAAAAAGGTGGAAACTTTATATTTAAAAATCATGTTTTTGATATACTAGTTAAGTTAGAATGATCTTAGAAGTGTGGCGATTAGATTAAGAGAATATTTGAGGTGGTTTTGTTGTTGGAAAATAGTTGTGAATGGCGATTAGGCTAGACTAGGCACTTGTGAAGTTGTGGTTTGGTTTTGAGGTGTTTGCGGATATATATGTTTGCTGTCCAAACTTTGCGTGCAGGTTTTAAGCGACTAAAAAGTGTTTTGATCAATAAAGGAAGCAACTTTAAGATAGCTCGTATCGAGTAGATAGTTTTTCATATAAAGAACGTCAAAATCGGCCTTGTAACGAAGGAGTTACGGCCAAATGAAGTTGGAAACATTTTTGTCAAAAGCTGTCATTTTGACTTTTCTGCGCCGAAACTAAATCGGGTAATTTGACCCATTTCGAGTACGTTTTAGCAAAAGTATAAAACAAGAAAGTTGTCTGGAACGATGTTTTACTAAATGTAACGCGAGGTTTTCAAGCTTAAAAATGAAAGACGAGTGAGATAATTTGAGTCAAAGTTAGATAAAAAAATTTCGGAAAAAGTCAAAGGTATGGAGCTGATTGAAAATTAAAAATGAGTTTTTAAGCGATTTGAGTCCGTTTGAGCTTTGAAAACATTAGCGAAAGTTATTGTATCATCATTTAATGGTTAGGAATCGTTAATAACTTTTCAAAAACTATATTTCGAAAACGTTTAGACTTTCTATAAATAAAAAGTCTTTAAATAAATACACTAATTGATTAGAAAATAGGAAGTAGGCGTTTAGGTCTTGCTTAGTATGTTTCGTTGTAGGATCAGACTTATCAACATTAGAGGACGGTATTAACGCCCGAGGATTTTAAACTTTCCTAAGATAGTGACTTTCCAAAATTAGAAAGTTTCTGAAAATAGTAAGTTTTCATCGAAAATGTCGGGACTAAGTTAAAAGTATATTTTCTTCGTAAAGTCACGTTTTTATTAACGGAACTGAGACACAAACACACGGGGACCCTTTGAGTTCTATAAATGATTTTGTCGTTCGTTATACATATATATTCCATTCCTAAGGCGCGTCATTTTCTTAGGTCGCTGTTAGGACTTCTTGATTTCCGTGCTTCATCCGTTGACTTTACGTTTGCTCACCACTACTTAAGGTGAGTTCATAGCCCTACCTTTTTACCATTTTACAATCACTTTATTACTAAGGGGTGAGAACATTGTTTACTTTCAAAAATGGACACAAGTACGTTACGTTATTCTTACATGTTTACGTGATGCCTAAGTTGCGTACAAACCACTATTGCCCAAACTTTCATGTACCGTTAATTTCTTGACCGACTGACTGGTTAAGTGAGCGTGAGTGTTATAAATAGATATATTGGGGCTAATAACCCCCGTCCGGGTAAGTAGCGCTTACTTGAATCAAAGGTGCTGATCAAACGGACGTATATCATGTCAGAAGGATTTGGTGGTCTTTGGTTGGACACCTTTTAGGGCAAGCTTTACTTTACTTGGCATGATTATATGCTACTTTCGTATTGAGCTTCGGTATCATGAGCTTAGTGCAACGTAAATACTTTTTATGTGATATCGTATCTGTTATAATAGTCACATACGTTTTGAATCTTGTGGTACACACTTACGTTTAAATTAAACCTATGAATTCACCAACTGTTGTTGACGTTTTAAGCAATGTTTTCAGGCGCTTAATTTGGATATTCTCTCAAGGTGTTAATTGGAGTCTACATGCTATATGACTACCCGTTTTTAGACTTATTATATTTCATGCTCGTTATCTATGTTGTCAAACTTATATTTCGCTTCCGCAAAACTTTGAATTTCTTTTGGGATATTATGTAAAACTTATTATTTGATCAATGTAACGAGTATGATTTTCAAAATGTCGCCTTTAGTGGTCGTTCTTGCATCTTGTGTTCGTGATATTCTTGACGTCCACACCCTCGGATACTAGTTCGACGGGACCCGTTTTGGGGGTGTGACAGATTGGTATCCAGAGCCAAGGTTATAGAGAACCAGGTAGTATATACTAGGTCTGGTCTATAACCAGTATGTGATCCTTACGTGCTTTTATTTGCCCTATACGCGAAACCCCTATTAATATATGCGTATAAGTACAAATTATATTATATTACCATAACTATTTTACATTTCATTTTGCTATATTATATTTTGCATCACATTCATCTATTTTCTTGCATCATGCATGGTTCATATAAAGATATTTATATAAACTTTTACCTGTGCAGATTCATGGCCGCTCTAGTTATTTCGATTTCTTCTGATTCCTCAGATGAGAGCGTAGATCATCCAGCTCTCAGATCATTTTGTTTGGCACTATTACGTCTGAGATTCCTGTTGAGACTCTTGTGATTCCACCTGTTTCTCCCGAGGTCGAGGCGGCTAGAGTCGCTTCACCTGTTGGAGTACTTGACTTGATTACGTATTCATCTTCTGACTCTGATCCATCTACTGACTTACTACCTTCACCAGAGCATGTTTCCACTTTACCGGCTACTTTACCATTCTTGTGTACTGATTCATTTGAGGCTTCTAGTGACTCATCCGATAGACCCTTTTCGCCTGACTCGCACGAGACTGTTGTTGCTCGATGGCGGAGCAAGGTAGCACTCCGTTCATCATCATCTAAGACATCATCACCTACTCATGAATTGCCACCTACAGTTTTTCATATAGTACCTGCACCACCTGGGATATCTCTTCGACATGGCATCCTTGTCTTAATAGGCCAGGTGATTCCTTACGGTCGACCTTACCGTACCCAGCGTGATGGGGTACTTAAGATGTTGACCGCGAGGAAGAGAGTGCATCCAGTTCCTACTCGCGTGCCAGCGAACCATAGGAGGTTCTGTTCTACACCATCATCTTCACCTCGTAAGAGGCGTAGATCATCATGTAGTTCTTCATTATCAGATTCACCACCAGCTACTACTACCATTGATAATTCACCTGCCAGACCATCTCGCAAGAGATGTAGGTCTCCGACTACTTCTGTACCTTCAGCTATTCCTGCTTCAGTAGCTTTATCTCCTACCCGTGCTGATATTCTTCCACCTCGCAAGAGGTTTAGGAGTTCTTCAACTACATTATCTCCAAAGGCTAGCATTGAAGGGAGTATTGGGATAGGTAGTGAGGAAGAGGACATTGATTCTGACATTATGGTTGATATTGAGGCAGATATAGCAGAGGAGGCTGCAGCAGCTGAGGAGGTTAGGGCTGAGACCGATGTTGGGTTCGAGGGAGACGACGTGGCCGAGGAGGAGGCTGAGTCTAGTGCTAGGGACACTATAGAGATTGGGATTGACAGGGCTACTGAGTTAGAGATTACTGAGGACATTCCTGCACCTGTTACTGATGAGGGTGACAGAGAGACTTTTGATATTAGATTAGACGTGGTCATTCAGGAGTTGTATGATCACATGGTGGATATTCTTGTTTAGAGGATTGCTGACGTTGAGGAGGAGCAGAGAAGTCAGGAGGTCCGAGCATTATCTGATGAGAGGGAGATGACTAGGTTGCGTAAGAGAGTTAGTATGTTAGATGGGAGTAATATGAGGCTTAGGGGATCTTTGGCTGAGGAGAGAAAGCGGGTTAGTAGTTTTGGACGCCGCTTGAGTTATGCCCAGGATGAGTTGAGACAGATTTGCTTATTTCGTTACCACGATAGGATGGACTTTAGGAGGCTCAAGGCTTTTAATATGGGACGTCTTGGCTACCATCATTAGATTACTGTATTGGGATTTGTGTAGTGACATATGCTAGTTAGTGGTAGCGTTTGGGATGTATATCCTAGCTTTAGAAATCGACGTTGTAACCGACTAATGCTTACGTTCGAGAACTTATGTTACTATCTATATATATGATGTTTAAGATATATTCTTCTTGTAATGTAATGTTATTTTCATTGATTTCTTCGTTATGGCAAAATGAAACTCTATATTATATTTTATGTTATATCTTATTATTCTTATTCGTCGTCTATGATAGCCATATCTCGTGTCGAGGCTTACCATGTGTTTTGTCTTGTGTATAGGACAATGACAATCACATGTTCCGGAATGACACCTGAGGGAATTGAGGAGCTAATCTCTCGACGTATGGCAGAAGCTTTGAAAGCTTACGAGGTTAACCGTAACCCAGGACCCGTTATGGAGAATGGGGATCAACATGAGGATGGCAATGGGAATGACTAGGGAAATAGAGGCGGTAATGGTAATGGGAATGGTGTGGGAGGAGGAAATGAAGATGGGGATCCCAATATGTATGCTGGAGGTTTTGTACCCATTGCTCGTGAGTGCACTTATCAGGATTTCTTGAAATATCAGCCACTTATCTTCAAGGGAACTGAGGGAGTTGTTGGGCTAACTTGATGGTTTGAAAAGATGGAGACTGTGTTCCACATCAGTAATTGTCCGTCGAAATATCAAGTGAAGTATGCCGCATGTACTTTGTACAATAGTGCATTGACTTGGTGGAACTCTCACAAAAGGACAATTGGGACTAATGCTGCGTATGCCATGACATGGAAGGAACTTATGAAGTTGATGACTGAAGTATACTGTCCAAGGAATGAGATCCTGAAAATGGAGACTGGGCTATGGAATTTGGCTGTGAAGGGTAATAATTTGGCTGCCTATACCTAAAGATTTCAAGAGCTAATCTTGTTGTGCACCAAGATGGTCCCTAAGGAGGAGGAAATGGCTGAGAAGTTTATTAGAGGTCTTCCCGATAATGTCCAGGGAACTGTGATTGCAACAGAACCCACAAGACTCCAAGATGCTATTCGGATTGAAAACAACTTAATGGATCAGAAACTGAAAGGTTATGCTGCGAGGAACGTTGAAAACAAAAGGAGATTTGATAGCAACCAAAGGGATAATCGTGTGCAGCAACCACTTGCCAAGAGGAAAGATGTGGGAAGGGCTTACACTGTGGGAAACAATAAGAAAAAAGGGTATGTTGGGCCTTTGCCCTACTACAACAAGCGCAGACTACACCACATGGGGCAGCGCACTGTAAAGTGTGGTAATTACAAGAAAGTCGGACACATGGCTAGGGATTGTAAGGCAACAGTTACTGCCACAGCTCAAAGGGCCCCAGTGGCGAATCAGCAAGTTGTTACCTATTATGAACGTGGGGAGAAGGGACACTATAGGAGTGATTGCCCTAAGTTGAGGAATCAGAACCCTGGAAACAAGAATAGGACTAATGAAGCTAGAGGGAGAGCATATTCCCTAGGAGGAGGAGAATCGAACCCTGATTCCAACGTCGTCACGGATTCGTTTCTTCTTAATAATCGTTATGCTTATGTATTATTTGATTCGGGTACCGATCGAAGTTTTGTGTCAACTACCTTTAGTACTTTAACCGACGTCATCCCATCTACTCTAGACGTTAGTTATGTTGTCGAACTAGCTGACGAAAGGGTTGCAGAAACCGACGTCATACTTAGAGGTTTTACATTAGGTTTGTTAGGCCACCCGTTCAATATTGACCTTATGCACATAGAACTAGGTAGTTTCGACGTCATCATCGGTATGGATTGGTTGGTGAAATACCACGCGGTAATCATTTGTGATGAGAAGGTTGTACGTATTCCTTACGGGAATGTGTAGGTTCTGATTTACTCTTCACTTCATATACGAATCAAGAACTAGAAACTAAGAGAAGAAAAGTGTAGAGAGAGAGATGAGAGAAAATAGAGATAGAAATTAGATTGAAAAATGAAAACTTTAGATATTTTCTAAAAG
>BQNB010136882.1:0-15993 GCA_026074375.1 Tanacetum coccineum
AATAAAATATAAAAAGTTGATTATTACTTTCGTAAAAATAATATATTGCTTGCTTGACGAAAACTTTAATTCGTTTGGTGTCCGTTTACGTTAAATGTTGATTGCGATTTAACTATGAAATAAGAATTAAAAGTAAACGCGCACGAGATTAAAGAAAAATAAATAGTGAAAAAAATGACGAAATTAATGACGTCATAAAATGACCTAAAAATACGAAATGTTACATTTATTGCCTCCACCCCTTCCTTCCTCTTCATTCTCCTTCAAGTTGCATTTATAGAGCGACCTATCATGTTCTATAGCTGATAAAAAATTATTTGAGAAGGCTGTTTTAAATCACAAGACCCATGGTGAGGAAAAAGATGGGAAAATAGTAAAAATAAGGTACGAATTTTTTTATACAAAACTCAATTATTTCCTTTTAATTTGACAATTATTATGAATTATACATGTATAAAAATTGAATTTTAAAATTAAGGTTTTGTTATAATTTGGGGGTTTTTGATTGAAGATTGGTTATATATACAAAGTTTGATTGTAAGTTTTAAAATCTTTTTGGTTTTTGATTCACAAAGTTTAATTGCATTTACATTTCTATTTTAACATCATTGTTTATGCAGAGAGATCACCAACTGAAAGGGGCAGGGGACACGGTGAAACAAGGAGATGAAGGGGAAGGTCCTGAGGCATGCTTGGTATGAACTTATTTGATAATTTTTTGTTTATAATTGGGTTTTCAGTTTTAATTATGCGTCATGGTTTATAATTTACTATATATTTACAAGAACAATCTGATATAGCAATTTAGTAGGCTATATGAATTTATAAATTTTAGGAGATCAGAGGTGGCGGATCTCTTCATCGTTCGTTTATGCGTTAATCTCACGGGGTAATTTTTTCTCATTTTTTGTTTATATGATTGGTTGGTTATTATTAGGTGATTGAATTATTGGAAACTCATATTAAGTCATGTGTTTAAAATAAACCTCAATAGCTTTTAGTAAAGATTGCCATGCTCAGAGATTGAATTAGAATTTTGTATTTTTATATGCATTTGCTCTAAGGATTTTATTTGTTTTATTTAAAGGAATCGAGTGTTGGGCATAACAACCGTTGTATCAACACAAAAGAAGTTAGCAGACGTAGATTATATGGCACGGGGGTGATGGTAGCATCAGTGATTAGGAGGAATAGGAGAACGAGCAGGAGTTTTAGCTGTTTACTGAATTCCATTGACGAAAATAAGACGTAACAACCATATTTTTTATTTCAGTTTATGGATTGGTTTTGATTAACGTCAGGTTTCTTTCCAATTGGTAATATACAGGTTAGTTCTTTATCTATTATTATCTTTGGAAATTATATTTCAACACAATCGTGTTAGACTATTTATGCCAAAGTTTGGAGTGTTAGTGATCACTAGGTGTGCCATCGCCAAAAGAATGCGATAAATGATCAACTCTCAATAAGTTTGTTGGTAAATTATAATGGACTGTGGAAATAGTTATTTAGGAGATACTACCTGAAATATGATTAGCTCCTAACAATAATGTATGAAGATTTGATGGTTTTGGTAAAGCTGTTTAAAGTACCGCCATTAATCAGTAGACCTGTGCCGTGGGTGTGTGATTCCTTTGACATTTTGCCTTAAGTTGTGAATTGGGTAAAACTTTATCATACCTTTTTAGAGTTCTACATTAGGGCATTCCCTAAATCAACCTTCGCATCAGGTGTCTTTGATGTAGCAGTTTCGACTAATTTACTAAAGAAATAGATGATACCTGTTGTGTTTTGAGTTGAATGTGTAAATTAAAGAAAAGACAAAGTAATTTAGCTAAACATGTTACTATTAGTGAACAATGCATTTTCACATCATTATATATAGCTAGAAAGTCTCAGCTATTCATAAATTCCTTTGCCAAAGCCGTTGAAGTAGGCTTTCTCACATTTCTTAAGTTGCAGGAATTATTATCTTCTTTCTTTACCATACTTGAACGGTTATTTCACATATAGTATAGATCCTTAAATAATCCGCCCACTATGTCCTGCAGCCTATTTTTTCAGTTGTTATCTTATAAACTTTTTATTATCAGAAGCAAAGTGGTATAATTGTTCGGTCAGGAAACAAAACAATCAGATAGGTAATCGTTAAGTGTTTAGCTTTCTATTTTTAATCACTTATGGGTGGTGTTTGTTTTTTTGCTTATTCTGGGCTTACATGGTCCTACTGATACATAAGAAAATTAGTAATATGCAATCCAAAGACCCATAACAGGTTAAAACTTTATAGACCCTACTGAAGTAATAAGCAATCCAAACACCCATAACAAGTTAAAACTTTATGGAACCTATTGATCCTCCAAGCTTTTGTGTTTCACCCGCATTAATACTTGATTCTTCAAAGGTACGGATACATAAAACTAAATAGTTGCGGTGGCAGAATGTGCGGGCTTGGTAATCTTTTAAATTTGTTTAGGTCAAAACGGGTAATTTTTCTATGGGTTGAAGTAGGTTAAATTTTCCACCTGTAGCGCTAATATATAGGTAGATGTATTAAAATGCTAAATGTTGATTGTGAAGATGATGAATGGTAGCTTGCAATTGTAGGTAGGAGTAGCTGGATGCGAGGGTGATAAAACTGCAATAACGTTTAACACAAAGTCGATTGAGGTTGTTTGGTGGCCGCTTTGGGATGAGGAGTTTAAATTTCGGATCATATTGCTTTACTAAGGATTGAAGTTAAAGATAATGACACTACGAAGAAAAATGAGTTTGGATGCCCCATTGTATAACGCAAAATGAAAGAAGTACAAGCTCATAAATTGATGCCTTTATATGTTGTAAGTTTTTCCTAATCGCTCTTTAGTTCTATGATCATATTTTTTTTAGAAAGGCAACAATATATAGAACACCTCGAAAAAAGGGAAAAGAGAATACAATACAAGGCATCCCTTCTCCAATAAACAAGCTAATTAAAAGAGAAAGGGACCCAAAAAAGAAAAACAAAACATTACAAACGAAAACTCAGATGGAACAAATAAAAACCCACTCAAAAATGACCCACTTTAGCTAAAGTATACTGCATAGACTAGCCAAACTCAAAAGAGAAAACAAAAACCTCACATGACCTACGCAATCCCAGACCACAGAAGTCATAATATAAGACAAACTATCTCAGCTTGAAAATCTTGGCCTATGAACTATAGAGATTGAAAAAGCATAATTACTATCCAAACAGAATGTTGCACTTGCAGAACCTTGAACCTGCACTTTCATATAGAGCATTTGCCACTTGAAATTCTAAATATAGAAAATTTGCCACAAAATTCTTAAGAACCAAACAGCCCTTTAGACACTTGCATTACTTTAAAAAAAGGACCAGCTTCCAAATGCAGAAGTTGCAGACTAAACCACGAACCAGTAGCCATGAGAACGAAATATCCCGTGTACTGACTAACCATAACTGTAGACATCAGACCTGATAGCATAGAAAACCATGAAGCATAGAACCAAATAGAATAGCTGCTACCCATGCAATGACCATAATATTATGCAAATTGAACACCACCATAACAGAACCTGCAGGAATGATATATCCAAACACAACAGACCTGCAAGTCTGTCATGCCCCCATGTAATAGCAACTACTGTCCACACTTGAACTCCAACTTTAGATTTGATCATATTTAACTATTATACTTTTTTCTGCCCTTTGAATGATTAAAGCTTCGAATGGAACACAAAACAGCAGCCGTCCCGCTTATAACAATTTACATAAGGCTGGGATTGCAGCGGGTTCATTTTCAAACATATTGCAGCGGGTCCGTTCAAACATAGGGATGTACAATTTACATAGGTTGGGGTTGCAGCGGGTCGGTTCAAACATAGGGCTGTACAATTTACATAAGGCTGGGATTGCAGGAGGTCAGTTCAAATTTAGATTTATTTCCATTGCAGTAGCTTTATGAGTTGCTGAATTTACCACTTCTAATTCTGTTTGAGTATATTTTAAATTTCAGTTATATAAAAGGCCTTTTGTAATGGCATTACCAATGATGTTCTCGCAATATTTGAAAATGTAAACCCGATGAAATGATCCTCAGTTATCACGTATATCAATTGAATTCTCCTGGCTAAGTTTATATTGTGTCTATCTGAAGCAACCTCTTTCTAAAAGCCTGACATATTTATTTAGTGACAACTTTATTGATGTTGAGTAGTTTTTTAGATAAAGACACGAGTCATGTTTGTCTAAGTTTATTTATGACATGGATTAGAGAAATGTTACTGAAAATCTAAAAGGGATGGTGAACTGTCACACTATATAGGAGTCCTGCATCTTGGAAATAGAGGTAACACTAAAGCAAGTTTTAAAAGACTACAAAAGCGTGTTTAAAATGCTATAAAGGTATAATTTTCGTCTAAGGAGTGAAATGGATCATAATACTGATTATTTAAGGGGGTGAATTCATCCACCCTTAACACATAAAATCGTATGTTCATTACCAGATGTGTTAGGAAGACACAATACTTAAGGTTTGTTTCTCTTAATGTATATAAATTCTTAAACATCTTGACACAGACTTCGTACCGAGTCTGCGAAGCTTTAATTATAGCATGTTTAGTTCGACCCATCAACCCGTTGATTTTGCCACCTGTATACATAATCTGTGTGGAACCAAACATTTGCTAAAAGAGCGTGTTCACTTTTGCAGGTTTATTTTGCGTCAGTTAAGGCGCGTGCTGCTATTGTAACATGTGGTGGTTTGTATCGTACAAATATCAAATCGATAACAATTCTCATAGAAATAAGTTATTAAGCACCTAAATAAGCTCTTCTAAACAACCCTTTATTAGCTCCTTTGTGTTTTTTATTATGCTTAGGAGTGAGTGCTGACAAGCTGTGTAAAAATGATGACAGACACATTGGCACCAGTTTATGGGATAGCAGATGATGCTGGAAGCACAATGATCTCTCATGTACAAGAACAATATCCGGAACTAAAAGTGGAGCCGAAACAAATACCGTGCGGCCACAAGTACATGATGGAGGTTCGGGAGCTATGGCAATGGACGAAGGTCAAGGAGCGAATAAGGGTGTGTCTGTGAATGGAGATACTTATGAAACTTGAGACCCCAATGAAGGTAAGGCTTTATCAGACCAGAATCACCATACATCATCTTTGTTACCGCTCAACACTGATGGATTTAAGTTAATTTAGATATAGACGTATTTTGAAATCAATTAGTTACTATATGTTTACAGTTAAGCAGAGTTTGATAAATTCACAAGTTTGCCTACATTTTGAATATTTAGCTTTAAAAAAATTGAATACAAGTCAGCCCCGTTGCAATGCGTGGGCACATTCCCACTCAATATTCGTTCAATTTTTAACGCCTCGCAACCACGCGCGGGACATAAACTCATGTAAGGGAAAAAATAAACCCGCAATTAAACATGAGATATAAAAAATAAACCCGACAAAATACAATAAAAAAATGTCTTGCAGTAATGCACGATTGTCATTTAAGGCACATGTAATCCCATAAAATTATACTTAAAAAAAAACCGTATAGCAAAAAAAAAACCTTTAAACATGAGGCCAACACATATGCCCATATAAGAAAAAAACAAACTATTAAACATGAGACCGAAAAAATAAACCCGCACAAAATAAAATAAAAAAATAATGGTCCGCAACGATGCGCTAAAAATTAACGCAATCCTTTGCTTGTTTCATTTCATTTTCTTCTTCTAGCCGTCTAGGGCTCGTTTTCAAAACCCCCCAAATTAAATTTCTTTCAAAATAATGGCGGTTGATCTGACTCCAGGAGCAATATCGATGCTATTAACCGGAAATGACACAGTAACGAAACCGGTTGTTCAGGTAATAGATATTAAGTATAGTCAGACACTAACTGAAGTTAAGGGTAACAGAGTTAAAAAGAAGGAATCGTACAGCATTATTTTATCAGACGGTTCGGTTTGCAAAAACGTTACGATGATTAATGATAAGATCAATGAGATGATTACATCAAAGCAGTTGCAGAAAGGTTCCATTGTTCAGTTGACTCAGTTTTCATCTGGCGCCAGCCCTAACGCCTTGTTTAGGAAAGTATTATCATTAACTTTTAATTAATGCATTCTTTCAAATTTTGTATCTTCTCATGTATTTCAGGCCTGACTTATAAATAGAGCCTCACGCCTTAGCGGCTATGGCGAAGTTTTTGCGTTTACTTAAGGCGGCACAAAATATGAAAATATTTATGTATTCATATATATATTTAGTTTACATAAAGCATTCTACATAATGAATAAAGTTAATAAATTATCCTTACATGTAATATTCTTCATTTAAAAAAATAGAATAAAAATTTATCCGAATCCAAAAAACCCGCCACGCCTTGGTGCTGCCATGGCACACCTTTTAGAACACTGATTTCAGGTACGGGGTAGTATTATGGTTGTTATTGATTAATGATAAATTTTTAGTTGGGTTAATGTAGTAAACTTGATGAAATTCACTTTTCATATTTAGTAGTGGGCAACTAAATTAGGATAAATGAAAAAAAAAGAAAGATGTACAATCAAATTTGGACGGAGGAAGTAAGATATAAATATATATATATATTTGTGTTTGGGGTTGCTGTTGCTGTTGTCCTAACTAAATGATCATAACCCACAAATAAGACACAAAGATTTGAGGAAGAAGAAGAGAGTAGCGGCACAAGAGGTGTAAAAGAGAAGAAAATGTTTATTGGTATGAAATGTAAAAACCTAGCCAAACAAGTCCTAAACCTTACACACACTCAAGCACTCACCACCCTTGTGTATAAGGGTGGTATTTATACTATAAACAAGAAGGTTCTAGATACCCTAGGTGTAGGTGTGTTTGGCCGCCCATAATGGACCTTAAGTGGGCTTTTGTGAGTTTGGAAATGGGCTAGGCCTATATCTTATACAATACTAGCTTAAGCCCAAGCACATAATCCCGTAACTAGTCTATTACACGTTTACAAGGTTCGATAAATAATAATGATCATCATTTCCTAAAACCGTAAGGCTGAAAATTGCATATATTATGTGCTTATTGGCTTATTTGTTTGGCGACGAGTTTTTTGGAGCGTTTAGAATATAATGCTTGTTAGGCACCGAACGTATAGCTTTTTGTTTTATTTAAAACAAATACTACTAAGAGAAGTGCTTAGCGTTTACTTAATTTTGACGTGTTTGGATTGCTAATGTTTATTTGTTTATTTTAAAAAGATATAAGCGCTTTAACATACGCACATGGTGAGGTGTTTGTTTTAAAGTGCAAGGGGTTGAAACTAGCTGAGCCGCTCGTGAAATGCTCGGGATCGTATCGGTAAAAAGCTCGAATTAGACGAGCTTAACGAGCTCGAGCCTAAGTTTGGGCTCATTAATAATCGAGCTCAAGCCCGAGATTTATATATAAGATCGATTAGGCTCACGAGCTTAAACGATCTTTGCAAATATGCACGTATATATTGTGTATGCGTATAGCTATGTATAAACAAGTTCAAAATAAATAAACGAGCTCGAGCTTAGTGTTCTTAATGAGCCGTGTTTGATTTTAGCCTTTTCTTCATTTAACGCGTCCTAAGAATTAGTCGAGCCCGAGCTTGTGAAAATTTTCACGAGCCGTGCTCGAGCTAAAAAAAGAGGCTCAAAACGAGCTCGGACTCTATAATAATAAATTAGCCGAGCTGAAGCTCTGACAGGCTCGGGCTTGTAGGTATTCTACCCCAAAATAAGTAGATACAGTCCAAAGCAAAGAAATAATCTATCTCTGACTCTTAAAGTATTTTACTATAAAAAGGCGATAAGCTTATCCGAACACTTGTTATAATGTGTTTATTGTGTTTTAAACTGCTTGAAAAGTTCAATTTTGGAAAAGTTAGTTAGACGTGGCTTTTTGAAAATGCGCATCTTATTTCATATAAGATTACCGAACCAACCCTTAATCTTTTTTTAACCGGTCTGATGATATTTTGACCAACAAATCCTAACTAGTATCAAACATAAACATTTTGTTTTGTCTGCAATATTATCATTGGATGCGTACATGCTGTATTTGTTAAGATTTATAATTCTTGTTTTGTAAAATCACGTTGTATTAGCAAATTCTTACATGTGTTCCAAAGTTTTGGGGTGCCTTAAGAAGGTGTTTGGGGTTTGCTTATATTTTGTGCTAATAAGCAGAAGTAGATGTTGCAGCTTAAAACAAAGCACTTCAGGATATGGTGTTTGAATTCGCGTTCTTCAAAAATCTAAATTCATTTCTTGAGGAGTAGAAAAACGAATGTTAGGGGGTTTTGTATCTGGTTAAGGGCTTTTTTCAGTTGTACATGAGGGTAAAACCATAATCATAATTTCATCTTAAGAAGCAATTTTAAAAACTGTTTCCTTTTTTAACCAAAATAAGCAGATAAGCAGAAGCGGTTGGATTTTAAAATGTGCTTCTTATTCTATGATAAGCATAAGCAATCCCAAACAGTCTTTTAGCTTATTATTTTATCAAAATGAAATAAGCTAGGTTGAAATGGCCTTATCCATATGCATAAGCTATTTCAAATAAGCTTATGCAAACACCCCCTAATGGTAATCTGTGAACTTTTCCTGCCCTGGTCATTCGCATAGTGATGACTGTTTATCTTCCAATTATTTTGTGCAGTTACATATCAGTTCGTGACCTAAATGTGATCCGTTGCAATTGTGTCATCCTTGGTGATCCAAAACCATTTTCTGGCAACAAGACTCCTTCAGTGAACAAATTTAAACCCCCACAATTAGAAGAGGAACCTGTTGATCCAGATGTGAATGATGACAGGCGTCATGCAGATGAACCCACGGCTCCAGAACAAAAGTGCTCTTCTTGTTCTCAAACTCAAAGCAGAAAACGACAACATCAATCAAGCGATAATAAAGAAGATGGTGAAATTGGTGCCTGCTTTGAAAAGTTGGAGAAACTTGGATGGGAAGAAGGCCCTATGTACGATACTGCAGTTCTGCTTTTTGGTGAAAGTTCCGATTATAGGAAAATTTGGTTGCACTTGAAGCCCAAAAGCTGTGTAAATTGGGTTAAGAATGCTGGAGGTAAGTATGGACTATTGGGTTGAATGAAAAGATAAAAGCATAGTTCCTGCTGGTTTCCTGTGAATCGCTTATGTTTATGTTTCATCTAGAAGTTGAACCACCTAGTAAGTTTTTATGTTAGGAATGTTGCACAGAGGAAGTATAGTCCCTGTTTGTGACTCGATGTTATGTTTTTGTTTTGTCTAGAAGTTGAACCGCGTTGTTAATTGTTCTTTTATCTGTTAGGAATGATGCACGGGCTGCTCTTGAATGTTTTCATGAAGTATGATGTGCAATGAAAAAATTTGGTAGAAAACTCTTTTTTATTTCTGTAGTACTAGTATTTATCTCATTTAGAAAGAAGTTGAGTTATTCAACAATTTGATTCATGAATCGGTCAATCAGTCATCGACATGTATGGCTGTGGTGAATTTCTAGCTCTTTCTGTAATTATGCTAGAGAATATGAGTTTAACCCGAAGTCATGAAACATCATATCCTTGAGTCAGCTGATTCGACTTTGGAGAAACAAGGTATTGGAAAACTATATCCCATGATAAAGATAAAAAATCAGGGACTTCTGTGAAGCTTGATTTGATCACAACTAATTCCCAAGTGGGTTATCTTATTATATGTGAAAGACACGCACGTAGTCTGAAATCATTTATACTTTAAGAAGATCCACGCACGTAGTCTGAAAACATTTATACTTTAAGATCCAACTTGAATGATGATGGAAAGGTATAGAGAAGATGCTAATATGAGTGCTTGGTTTGAGAAGTTAGAGAAGTTTGAATGGGGATCATGAGACATTGAGACCCACTGCAATTTTTCCTTTTGGTGAAAATGCTGATTATTGGAAACTTTGGTTGCTTTTGAAGCCGGAAAGTTGTGGGAAATGGGTTAAGAATACTGGAATTAAGTTGACTATTGGGTTGATAAAAAGAAAAGTAGTAAAGGTGACAGGAAATGGTACTTAAATTTGTTATCCGATGGTTCTTTTAGCTGGGTTGGTTGCATTGCTTATGACATTTTTGTTTCAAACAAGTTGCGCAAAGATTCCGTTGTTCAGTTGACCAAATATCTTAGTAGTGATCGACGGGTATGTGTTTTAATTGTTGAAACAGAATAATGATTTGTGTTGTGTGCACTTTTGCGTCTTGGTCATTCGCATAATGATTTCTGCTTTCCAATTATTTTGTGCAGAGATATTTTAATTTTGGACCTAAATGTGATTCGTAGCAAATGTGATATCATAGGTGATCCAAAACCACTCCCGCATAACGAGGCCCCTTTAATGGAAGAATTTGTACCCCCCAGTTTCTGATCATGACCATGTTGATCCTTGATCTGAATGAAGATGTTGATGATAGCCATCGTAAAGAAGAACCACCAGCTTTAACCAAAACCTATCGGATTCTACACAAAAGTGCTCCGGGAAAATGTCAAAAGCAACGATAACACCACATTTCATACGAACAAAATCAAAGTAATGGCTGTAAATCTTACTCCGGGAGCATTAACGGAGATAATGACATATAAATGTACCTCAAATGATCTGAAACTAGTGGTTCAAGTGACAAATATCTTAAGTGGTCGGATTCTACACAAAAGTGCTCTTCTTGTTCTCAAACTCAAAGCAGAAAACGACAACATCAATCAAGCGATAATAAAGAAGATGGTGAAATTGGTGCCTGCTTTGGTTCAAGTGACAAATATGTGGTGTTGTACCATATGCATTGCACATGTGATTTTGTGGTGTGCACGTCATTTTGTGTGGTGTGAATATCAACTCCCATAAAAATATTTAGAAAGTGAAATTACTATTACACATAAGAAACACAGCTAGCAAATACGATTTTTCCATTCACTTGCCAACCCTATATAATGAACCAACCCTAAACCTAAAATAAACTATTTTATCCCAATTTTCTTCTTTCTAAATCGGGCCCATCAATTCGCCATCTCTACCTATAACAAACACACAAGCCCTTCTTTGTTGCCATTGAAATTACCTACATGTATTGTTTGTTTGTTTCAACGGGTTTTGGTCCATTTTTGTTAGATTGTGACTTTCAAACACTAAATCAAATAATTTTAGTTTGTGACTTTCAAAGATCAAATAATTTTTAGATACGAGTCATATTTATGGGGCACTAGAACTTAATTCACAATGTCACACCAAAACCAAAAGTTTGCATGTATAATTATTTGTCACTATACACCGTCGTTTTACACGAGTATTCGTCTGGTTATAATGACACACAAAGACTTATTTGTGAACTTAATTTCATGATTTTTCATGTCATTTTACAATAATTTTGTTTTGTGACTATTCCAAAAGTCAATACTTTTTTAGATACGAGTCATATTTTGGGGCACTAGAATTAATAACATGGTCACACCCAAATCAAAAACGTTTGCTATGTATAATTATTTGTACTATAACCGTAGTTTTAATGGTATTCGTCTAGTTTTAACAGCGATGTTTATCCCACGCGCGTTGTGCGGGAGGTTAAATTTTCGAGCATAGTTGCGGGTTTTATTGTTTTTTCCTATTTTTTTTTTTTTTATGCGGGTTTATTTTTTCGGGGATTATGTTTATAGTGGTTTTTTTTATATGGGTTATGTGTAGGCCTCATGGCGGTGTATTTTTTGATCTAAATAAGTCTAGTAATTTTGTTAATTTTCTTTTTTTATTTGTGACGAGTATTTTTTTTTATATTGCGTATTTATAAAAACAAAAAGTGCGCCGTTATTACTGTAGCATGATGTAAAAAAACGAGTCGTATCACTTTTGTACCGGAAAAAATGTTTTTTTTTAATATTATTTTGTATGCGGGTTTATTTTTTTGGTCTTATGTTTATAATGGTTTTTTTTTAATATAAGTCAGTATCTTTGTAATTTTCTTTTTTTATTTTGTGCGAGAATTTTTTTTATTGCGTATTTAAAAATAAAAAGGTCTGGGCGGCCCAAGCTGGGAGCCCATTGGGCCGAACACTGTTCATATTATGTAGCAGACGTATGTTAAAAAACGATCGTCCGTATCATTTTGTGCCGAACATATTTTTTTTTTGTTATTATTTTTTTGTGCGGGTTGTTTTTTTTATATGGCTATGTGTCTGGGCCTCATGACGCGGGTATTTTTTGATATGAATAGCAGTAATTTGTAATTTTCTTTTTTTTATTTTGTGTCGAGTATTTTTTTTTTTTTTTTGTATTGCGTATTTAAAAAAAAAAGTGGGCCGGCCCAAACTGGGAGCCCATTGGGCCGAACACTGTTCATATTACTGTAGCACGACGATTAAAAAAAAAGTGGGCCGGCCCAAACTGGGAGCCCATTGAGCCGAACACTGTTCATATTACTGTAGCACGACGTAAAAAACGACGTCGTATTACTTTTGTAATGTGTATGTATATAATGAGAGTACGTCGCGTAAATTTTTTTTTTAATTTTTGGCCAAAGAAGGGGAGCGGGATTATAAAGTTTTTTTTTTTTATTTTATTTCGGGCCGATGAACAGTAACCGAGCCTAGTGGCCCGGGTAGTGTTCATTTTACTGTAGAAGCAAGGCAAAAACGGCGTAGTATAATGAGAGTACGGACCGTAATTTTTTTTTCTTATTTTTGGCCAAAGAAGGGGAGCGGGATTATAAAGTTTTTTTTTTTGGGTTCGGCGAATGAACACTAACGAGCCCTGAAGGCGGGGGTGCTGTATTTTACTGTAGAAGCAAGGCTAAAACGACGTAGTAACACTTTTAAAATGTGTATTACCATAATGAGAGTACGTCCCGTAAATTTTTTTTTCTTATTTTTGGCCAAAGAAGGGGAGCGGGATTATAAAGTTTTTTTTTTTCGGGCCGATGAACAGTAACCGAGCCCAGTGGGCCGGGTACTGTTCATTTTATGTAGAAGATAGTCAACAAAGCACGTCAGAGTACCACTTTTAAAATATGAGCAATTTTTTTTTTTTTCATTTTATTTTGTGCGGATTTATTTTTTCGGTCTCGTGTTTGATAGTTTGTTTTGTTCTTATATTGAATGACAATCGCGCGTTTTTTTTTTCCCAAGCCGATAGAAAGCCGTAAATAGTTAAAAATGAGATGTATGTCCTGTAAATTTTTGTTTTATTTTTGGCAAAAGAATGTGAGTGGGATTATAAGTTTTTTTTTTTTTTGCCGTATGAAACAGGTACCGAGCCAGTTGAGGATTATAAAGTTTTTAGGCGAGAATAGTTAAACAGAGCCAGTGGGTCGGTTACTGTTCATTTCACTGTAGAAGTGTGGCCAAAACGACGTAGTATAGCTTTTGTAATGTGTATTACTATAATGACACACAAAGACTTATTTGTGAACTTAATTTCATGATTTTTCATGTCATTTTACAATAATAGATTTCAATTCTAACTAATCGACAAATTCATATATGAAAAATAAAAACGTTTATAAATTTCGAGTTTTGTTATTTGCCTATAACGAATTTGTTTAAGGCTTAAAAACATGCATTAACAACGATACATTTAGTTAGTTGAGAACAATTAAATTCAAATGTGGGTAAGTATTCTTAAGGTCGATTAAAATTTCTTAAACATGCCAATAAGAGCTAAGAGTTATGTTAACTATTTTTCACAAATGATGATTTTTTTTACCCGTATGTAGTGTGGGGCGCTGGGTATTAAGTCAAAGGTGTCTTTAAATCGGTTTCAGATTTTACTCATAACATGTTTTAAACGTAAACAAATAAATTCTAAATTTTATACTTAAGTATTTTCGCAATGTTAGGAAAAATTCAAGTTAATTTCTATTACATAGGTCGTCCTTATGAGTTAGGACGAATTACTAGATTTCAGCTTAAATAAAAAGTATTTAATTAATTCTTTTCATAAAAAAGCAAAAGCTTAAGGATAGTTTATGCAAGGTAATGTAATTAACATGGACTCTTTATGAAATTTAGCTACAATAATAAGCATTAACAATCTTAAAAGATGATTTATGTGAATATTAGTTACATGTTTGGTCTTTGTAAACGAAGTTTGCAATAAACAACAGTCAAACTTCATAGATTGTTTATGTAAATTTCAAAATAAGAAAATTGTGCACTATTTAGTGAACAATATATTTAAAGAAATCGCAAAAAGATAAGATGGCTTTTATTTGTAATTTTTTTTTCATTTTCTATTTCTAAATTCTTAGAAAAGGGAATGATTTTTCTTCTCTAGAGAAAGTTCAGAATTTTCAAAACTTTTTAGATGGTAGTTGTATTTTTATTTTTAGAAATGAAGAATAGTAAAATGTGATTTTATGTTTTTCTATTTAAAATTAAGAAAATGAGAATTTTCATTTTTTTTGAAAATATTGAGAAAAGTGCGACTAAACAAGTTTTTAGTTTTTTCATTCTCAAATGATTTTTTTTTTTAAAATAGGATATTTTCCCCAACTAAACACATTCTAAGGGCATATTTGGTAGAGAGAATTTCAGAGATTAGAAATGAAGTAGAGAATATAATTCAGAGAAATGGAATTGAATGAAAAATGTGTTGAATTCCATTGTTTGGTAACACAAGAGAATTGAAATAAAAAATAATCACGAAATATTTTTTTAAAAAAAACTACAAATAAAGAGCGATTATAATACAATAATTGCACCATCATTTTTTTCGAGTCAGGTTACTCGGGTCGGGTTAAGTCTATTCGGACCCGACCCCGATTAAGCCTATTCGGGTCGGGTTACCCGGGTCAAAAAAATTTATTCGGGTGAACCGAGTAACCCGCATGCTAGATAGGGTCGGGTATCGGGTTAAAAAAGTTTTGCTAACTCGGGTTCGAGTCGACCCAATCGACCCGAATAAATATTTTTTTTTAATTTTTTAATATAAATTTTCTATTTAAAAGAGTAAAAAAAAGGCATTTTTATTACATTTTACTCATATTCGGGTTGACCCGAACCCGAATGAACCCGACCCGAGTTGACCCGAACCCGAGTAACCAAAATTCAAATAAGGTCGGGTGAGTATGTAATTTTTAGTCTTGGCTCGTATTTGAATCTACCGTGATTTAAAAAGAATAGAAAAATAAAAGCAAAAAATAAAAATAAAAACTCATTTCTCCAAATTCTCTATAAAAATTGTGGAAATTGGAGTAACAAAAAATACACTATCATTTCTCTCCATTTCTCAACCTAATTCTCATCAATTCTTCACATTTTTATTTCTCTCTACCAAACATACTTGAGAAATGAAACCAAATCTATTTCTCTTCATTTCTCCCTACCAAACACACCCTAAGAGATTAAGGATGACTTATGTGAGATAAGATTATTTACATGGACTTTTTTTGTAAGGGAACTAATAAGCCCTTCGGCAGTTGATTAGACGTATTTTTTTTTGGTAACTATGATTCCTGACCTTTTGGTCGACTAATATACGAGGTTTAAAACCACCTTGACACACACTTAAATTGGGTAAAGCCCTCAACTTTCAGGAGGTCAACTTGACACTTCAGGATTGTTTGCATCTAACAGGAAGTAATCTTAAGTAGGTTGGTCACGGTCTGAAAACCGGACCGGACCAGACCAAAAACGATTTTGTCCAAAACATGAGACCGGAATGTTCGGTTCATGTCCGGTTCGGTCTGGTCTGTCATTGGTCCGGTCCGGTCCAACAAAGCATAATGCTTGGTTTTACGTAAAATCGAACCGGCCCGGACCGGACCAAAGACTGAATATGATGAAAATGATGAACCGAGTACCAGATCAAAATTTATTCGGTCTGGTCCGTGATTTATTATGCCAACCCTAATCTTAAGATCCGGTTTATGTAAATATTAGTTACCAATTTGGCCCATGAAGTCTGTTTTTGTTATATGTTTGCAGTGAAACTTTTCTTAAAGTGTAAAGAAT